>CAJVQA010000336.1:0-36476 GCA_910591915.1 Cetraspora pellucida
TTATAGCAGCAGAAGCTGCAAGAATGTTAAATTGTTAAAACTGGGGGCCAAAGGCCGTCAGTACAGTTTTCTCAATGTGTTTAAACTCAAGAGATGTAATATTCTCAGGATATATGTAAAATGTGATGCTGAACAAGTTTACTTAAGACGCCAGGACAGGTTGTCTTAGTAAAATAAATAGTATGAGTGTTTTTAGACGAACGATTTTTTAGTTAATTTTTGTGCAATCGATTTGCAGAAAGAGTTACTACCTATAAGAACTATTACTAGTTTTAAAAAAGTTTTTTATATATAGATATTTAAATTTATTATTAATATATTTATAAAGATTTCTTTATAAAGATATTTTAATAAATTTAATCATTGTTACAAATTTGACAACTTTTTAAGATCAATTAATAAATATTTAAGTATGTGTATACATATGTATATATATATGTATATACATATATATGTATATACAAATATATATAAGATTGATGAATCTATATTAACTCAATTTAGTAATTAATAATTAGTTATTGTATTCCTTAATTAAAATACTAAAATTGTGTTAGAATAGATTTAATCATTATTTTCAAATATAATCAATATATGATATATAAATATATATATTTATTTATTAAATATTATTTAACTAATTTAGTTAAATTTGTATATATCAATAATTTCAATACAATCTATACAATAAAACCTATTTTTATATTGTGATAACTATTTTATAGATCACTATAATAATAAATAACAAAATATAATATTAGTTAAACAGTTAGTCTGATCAGTATCAGTCATAATTATAACTAAACTGTTAACATCTTTATATACAGTATAACAATATTTAAATAAAGGCTATTTTAAAGATATAGTAACTTAGTGAAATAGATAAGTTGTTAACTCTATAAATGGTAGGTTAAAAGTTCAAAACCCACTGATAGTAAAAATTTAAATAATTACCTATATAATATATAAATAGTATTATGATAATAATATTATATTAATCAGTTAAGATAAGATATCTATAAATATAATTATACTAGTATAACTGACAAGTCATAAGACATCTGTATAATATTGGAATTATATAGAGAAATACAAACTGAAATTAGAAAATACAAACCAAAATAAGTTTTTGTAGTTATCTAAATTAATAGAACTGAGAAGCTAAAGCCTACTTGGAAAAACTTAAGTAAAGAGGTAACATAGATCTTCAACAATACTACTGTAAAAACTAAACCTAAAAAATGAATATTTATATAGAAAGAATCAGGTAAGCAAGAACCTTGGATGAGGGATACCACTAATTAGGTCACCAAAAGTCTTGGACTAAAAAAAAAAATTTTGAAAGATAAAACTTCAGAATATCAAAAACAGGTTATAGTCCTTCTGGACTATTTGGATTAAGAGTCTAAGAACTAAAGCATAATATAACTTAAGTACTAGAGATATATTGTAAAGTCAGTTCTGAGATCTAATTAAACTTTACAAGAGTGAGTTCTGTTAATAAAAGATTAAATATAATTAGTTAGTTAATAGAAGGACCTTCTAAAGCTTTACAGTTAGATAACTAACTCTGAAATCTATAACAGCTTGACAGACATACAGATAAAAAGGTCAGGATTAGGTTAAACAATACTTTAGTAATAGAAACTTATATAGTTATCTGTTAGGTGTAGTATAGAAGTTATCTTGTATAAGTTATATAATTATAATTAAATCACAATAAAGGCAGTAGCCACCAATAACTAATTATCTTAGCAAAAGCAAAAAATAAAAAAAATAAAAACTATATTGATTTTATATAAGTGTAGAGATTTATAACTTAAATAATATTAAATGTAGAAAGAAATACTAAAGATACTTGATATAGTATAGGTAAATTGTATAAATAATGTATAAAATTTTGTAATAGATGCAAGCAATCTTATAAGTTTGCTTTCTGAATAGTTATATAGTTGTATAAAGAATAATGTTTATTAGATAAATATAAGTTTTATTAAGTTGATTATTTACAGAAGTCTTGTAATTATGTCTAAAATTATGTTATTTAAAGTGTTAAAAAATATATACAGTATAATATTTGATTATTTGGAATGGTAAAAGTTGGTAATATTTTAAAATTTTATTGTAATATGTTTCAGAGACACTGGGTTTTAAAAATGTTGTTAGTAACTCTGAAATATCTTCTACAAGATCACTTACCATATATCTGACTCACATAGTTTCCAAAGAACATGTATATTGCATAGATCTTATATAACAACTTATACTTTTTTTTTATTATTGCATAGAATTTGTATATCAGGCATTATGTAATAGCTATAATTTATTACATCTATTACAATCATTAAATTTATTACAACCATCATACTCATTGATGTTATTATATTTATTGCAATTACAAATATTAAATCCATTACAAATATTATATCTATTACAACTATTTTACTAATTACAACTATTATATTTATTATGCCAAAAAGTTACAACTTTAGAGTAAAAGGTTGCAACCTTACAACCTTGTCAGACCTATTACGGCAAGCAACTTTATCGCCGACCCATCGCTCAATTTTTTTTTAAATTCCAATTGTGCCAATTATCTTATTTCTGCATTTAGTTTTTTCCATAAATTAATCCGAATTCACCCGATTTAGACACAATTTCACCGTAATTGCCCGATGGTGCTGATGGAAAAATGGAAAAAAATTCGCCGCCTGCCCGACATTTTGAATACCATGTAATGTAAAACGAAAAATCAACTTTGTGTGGCCTTAGGAGGAAATTTTTTACGCTGGTCCTTGCATGATAATAGTACAATATGCCAGAAAAGGTTTATATTAGGACTGGGTGATACCTACACGGTAAATTAGTAAAATTCGCTACGTAGTCACATTAGGCCGGTTTGATGTTGAAGCTTTTTTTTAGCCCGCCAAACTCCCCAATTTGCTCGTCAGCTTGCTAACCACCCTAGTTGAAATCCACGCTTGACTGTTTTTTATCATGCAAAAGCAGATTTTACCCTCATGTGATCTACATAACGGATTTTACTAATTTACAGTAGGTCGTTTTATATTTTGCAACCGTACAAATAGAAGAGATCATGTTAATACGCAAATATACAATCAAATATAGTAAGATTAACATACAAAAATTAAAAAGGGTTAATAAATACGGGTACTGTACAGGGATACACAGATACACAAATAATACACTAGTGCTAGACCTCAAGTTAAATATTCTTTTTTTTCACAATGATTTTAACGAACAGAAACAGATAATGTCACGCTCTGATTTGTTAGAAAAATACTCTGAATGGTTGAATAAGGAAGTGAAAAATGGTAATATATTCTTTTATAAATATTCACTGTTCAGCAATATTGAAGCTATTGGAAGAGGTATGATTCTCTAATTATTATTAATATACTATTTCATCTAATACAATAGAAAAAAATGCATGTATATATATATTTAACTTTCAAGTGTTAAACTTCATAAAGGCGGGTTTGGTTCTATTAGTTCGGCTGATTATGATGGAGAAAAAGTCGCATTGAAAAACCTTAACACCAAAGAAGTGACTAAAAACTTTGCCAACGAGGTAATACATTTTTGGTTGTCTTCAAATGTTTGGTTTGTATCTAATAAGTCATAATCTTATTATAGCTTAGACAACTACGTGCTATTAAATTTCATCCAAATATTAACCAATTCTATGGGATTTCAATAGGTACTATTAATAACATATATTGTTACATTAAACTACCTAAATAATATTTCTACCTGTGATTACATGATTTTAGATCCTGAAACAGAACATCTCATTTTAGTACTGCAGTTTGCCAATGGAGGGACTCTGCGGCAATATTTGCAAAGCAAATGGCGTGAGAATACTTTTAAAATTTCAATAAATGAAATCATCGAAATTGCGAAACAAGTTACTCTCGGGCTAATGCGTTTGCACGAGAATGATATAATTCATTGTGATTTAGTAAGCATAAATTTCTAATATATAACTTATATATTACGTATTATTAATTATTTTAAATTGTTTATTTAATAATTTATTTAGCATCCTAAAAATATTTTAATAAACAATGGCAAATTCTTAATTGCTGATTTTGGTTTAGCAAAAAAGATAAATGATAGTTTCATCTCTTCGTTCACAACTTCGTATGGTGCACCAGCGTACATTGACCCAGTGTCCCATGAGCCTGAATACAAGCGTGATAAAAAATCGGATATTTATAGCTTAGGTGTAGTATTTTGGGAGCTTACAAGTGGAATTGCTCCATTTGAGAACGCTATCGATGGATTTGCCGTATGTATGCAAATATTGAAAGGCTACCGAGAAGATACAATTCCTGGTACGCCATTTAATTTCTCTGAGCTTTATAAAAATTGCTGGGACATTGATTTGCAGAAACGTCCAACAACAGATGAAATTTTGATAACTCTCAATAAAATATCAGAAAAAACAATTGGTGAAGAGTTTATTATAAATCGTAATCGTAGACTTAATCCTATTTTAACTGCGAACAGATCAACTACTTTACTTTCCGTTGAACTAAGTGGACAGATAATAAATGAACCTAGCTTAGATAGATCTCAAAATGAAGATTATGCGAACGAACTGAAAGCTCAAGGACTAATTTATTATGAGCAAAGTAATTATGAAAGCTCTATCGATTTTTTAAGCCAATTACTTAACATTGATCCAGATAATACAGATGCGTTAAAATATCGAGGATTAGCATACTTTAAACAAAAAAATTACAACAAATCCCTTGTAGATTTAACCAAGTTATTAAGAATTATTGATAATGATTTAGATTCGTTAATCTCTCGAGGACAAATATACTACATATTGGGCAGTTATAAAGATTCGCTTGCAGATTTAAATAAATCATTAAAAATAGACTCAAATAATGCTATTGCGCTGAGATCTCGAGGTCGAACATATTACATGCTAAATCGTTACAAAGAATCACACATAGATTTAACTAAATCATTAGAAATTGACTCAAACGACGCAATTACATTAGAATATCTAGGACAAACTCACTTTAAGTTAAAAGAATTTACTAAATCCCTAGAAGATTCGACCGATTTATTAAAATTTAATCCAAAAAATCCCATTGCACTATTAATTCAGGGGAAATCATATTTCATGTTAGAAAAGTATGAAGAATCTATAAAAACTTTAACAGGGTTGTTAAACTTTGAACCAGAAAATATTGATGCTTTGAATACTCGAGGACAAGCGTACTGTACATTAAAATGCTATGATAAATCTCTTGAAGATTTAAATATATCAATAAAAATTGAGCCAAATAATGCAGATACATTAAGTTGTCGAGGAAAAACGCATCTTATGCTAAATAACTACGAAGATTCTTTTGCGGATTTAAATAAATCTTTAGAGATTAAGTCAAATAATGCAGTTGCACTAAGCTTTCGAGGACAAGTACATTACAAGTTAGAAAGCTATGATAAGTCTTATGCAGATTTAATCGAATCGTTAAAAATTGATCCTGGTAATGCTGATTCACTAAAATTTTTGGGATATTCTTGTTTTAAATTAAATAAATATCAAGAGTCTCATGAAAATTTAATAAAGTCATTAGAAATTGACTCTGAAAATGTCATTACTCTAAGATTTCTAGGACAAACTTATTATGAGCTAGGAATGTATAATAAATCTTTTAGGACTTTAACAAGTTCATTGGATATTAATCCAGAGGATTTTGATGCATTAAAAACTCGAGGACAGGCATTTTATATGCTTGGAAAATACGAAAATTCTCTTGAAGATTTAACAAATGCATTAAATATAAATCAAAACAATGCATGTGCACTCAGATTTCGGGGACAAGTACATTATTATTTAGAAAATTATGACAAATCTCTTGAAGACTTAACTTTATCATTAACATTCGAGAAAAACAATGCATTTGCACTAAGAACTCGAGGACGAACTTTTTATATGTTAGAATGTTACCAAGAATCTCTTGAAGATTTAACCAATTCATTAAAATTTGATCGGGATAATGTAACTGCGATGAAATCTCGTGGACAAACGTTTTACAAGTTAAAACGCTACAAGGAATCGCTCGCAGATTTTTCTAAAGTATTGAACACGTGTCCAACTGATGCGGTGACACTAGGATATCGAGGACAAGCTTATTTTGAGTTAGAAAAATTTGAAGAATCTCTTAAGGATTCAACAAATTTATTGAAAATTGATCGAAATAATAAAATTGCATTAAGAATACGAGGGCAGTCGTATTATAAATTAGAAAAATACCGAGAATCAGTAAAGGATTTAACAAGATTATTGGACATTGAACCAGGGAATGTTGATGCATTAAAAATTCGAGGACAAGCATATTGTGCACTTGGCGAATTCGGAAATTCACTTGAAGACTTAAATAAAGCATTAAATATTGGCCCAAATGACGCAGAGTCCCTAAAATTGCAAGGAATAGCTCGCAATTATTTAGGGATCAATTAAAATCATTATCATATGGAACTAGTCAAACCGTTGAATATTGATTTAGATAATATCAAAATACTAATATCTCTAATGCAAAAAAAAAATGTATGAAATTTTTTGAAGCTCTAAAGTAGCTATGAATAGAAATTTTTCAAAGAGCAAGATTACGTAAAATTAAAATATAGAAAATTTCATGTACAGAGCTTAGCACTAATTCTAGTTATATAATCTTACATAATTTTATTAAATGGAAATTTTTTTTTGAACAGCTCAAATATATGTGTCCATCATGATATGCTTTAATATACATAACGATAATTGTTAGAACTAAATCGTGCCATTGCGGAGGCTTTTCCAGCAAAAAATTACAATTTGTATACGTGTGATATAAAACTATATTCTATATGTTTCGCGATTTAGAATGGATAATATTGTCACGATTTAATTAACTAAATCGTGACTCGATGTGACTATCTGACTGACTATAAAGTGTTTCTAATGTGATTAGCATCGAAGCCACAAGGATATCGTGAGGCTTTTGTAGTGGCATAGGCTAAGCAGTGTGGAACAATGCCAATATTTATGTCAAGGGTTAAGGCGAAGGGATTAGACCTGGACCATTGCTTAGACAAGTGGTTCTAAAATGGTAAGAATTGGGTTTAAGCCTAGCGGAAGGACTACATCTAGTCCAAAAGTGATTACTGTAGATCTAACCAAAATATGTAAAAGCCTTGTCTCTATGTATCTTGAAAGTATAAAAGAGCTACTTGTTCGCTCTTCGAATAAAGCTTCAGACTTCAATGTCCTTAATACAGGAGTATTAAGAATTGATTTCTCGATGAGAGACTGATTACTTGATTATGCGGATTATAATATGAATCGGAATCTCATTTATTGTATAAATTCGAGTGTAGTATTTATTACTGTATTGTTACCGTTAATATTCTTAACGATCGTATTACATTTGTTATTGTTATATTATCTTATAATTACCCCTTGAAATTTTATAAATTAATTACATCAATTGTAAATTTGATCCAAATTTTTATATTATATTTATAGGTGTTTTATTTATATAGGATACTGATATTTTTACACCTCATTTTGATATTGCCAAACTCTAATACAGTAATAATAGTTTGAATATTTTACATAACTGTATAATAAAATTGATCCGCTGAGTTTACAGAATCTTTCTAGTGTAACCAATCAAATAGTTTATTTCAACAAGATGCAACTTAATCGTTGATTGCACAAAATTGTCGTTAAAGTGCCGTATAGTGTGAACTAAAAGGCCCCTACTATAATATCCCACCCGATTTTTGGAGGCCTAGAATGAATTATACCCGGGGTATTATGACAGAAATACCCCGATCACTATATCAAGATCACTGGGTATTTAGCAAAAATACCCTGACCGTATGTGTACAAGCGGAAACTTCGTTTCCGCTAATACCCAACGGATCAGGATATTTTTATTACGTATATCGAAAATGATAGCACTTGAAATGTAAAATACTCCCCTCGCCCCTACTTATATGTCATGCTATGGTTTTTTTTTTCGTAAACATATAGGCTTAGTAAATCAGTAATCGTATTTTGGAATCATTTTATACCCCTACGCTAACCATATTATCCCTCTGACTATAATACTCCGTATATACTGTACGTTATGCGTTATTTGTAAATTCTGTCAATTATTAATTGACGCATGTCATTTTTCAATTGAAAACTGACATACGTCATTTTTCAATCGGTATAAAATTTGTAAAAATTAAAAAAAAAACTGACAGAAAGATTTATTATACGTATTACATTTAACCGAAAATATTCAAATTTATGCAAGATATATTAAAATTTTACTAATGTAACTAAAAAAAATGTTTGCATTGTTCACGTAAAACGCATCCACAGTGCCTTGAGTATAACGAATTTTTATTTCTACAAGAGCAAGATTTAGTACTGCAATTCGTTTTTCGCAACTGCAAGAATTTGGGTGAGGTTTTTTGACTTGAACCATTATTATTTGCACTGTTACTTCAATTCAAATTATATCAGTAAAATTTTAATTGAAATTCGAAAATTTTTTTTATTTACTTATTTCGGAAATGTATGAGTTAAGTTTTCTTGGTTATTCTTGAGTTGAGCATTTTTGTATTAGGTGTTCTTGCATAGTATGAATTGTATGACTTGAGTGTTGAACATTATAAGTTTGACGTTCCTGAATATTATGAATTGGACATGCATTATTTTGCTTGGCAGTGATTTTTTTAATATATTAAGACATTCATTGTAGCGTTCTCTACTCATCAAGCTTCGTTTGTATAATTTTCCAGTATTCGGTTAAAGGTCTCACGGGTTAGAAAAGAAGAACTTTTGGATTCATTAGTAGAAATAGAAGTAAAAAAAATACATGATAAAAGAATATTTTTCCAAATTTATTTATTTATCATTATTGGCATCATTAATAAGCTACCGTTGATTATAATATGATCTGCGTTAAGGGTCATTTATTAATCGGTGGAAATTGAAAAATGGCAAGCTTCAATTAATAATCGACGTAAATTGAGAAATGACGCATAACATATACCGATACAGCTTAAATTGTAAAGTACCCGGGTATTTTAATCCACGCTATACGATACCAGTATTACGGGTTCCGGTTTAACTTATCGAAATCCATTTTTCTGAAATACCATTTCACCGAAGTTGCAATACCGAAAATCTATTTTACTAACAGGATAGAAATAAATTCTGTCATTTCACCGAAAATCAATTAACCGATAAGTTTATTTTACCGACAACTATTTCAGCGACAGCTCATTTCAACGACAAATTTTTTTTAAACAATTGCACTAACCTTAACTCTAATTCTAAACTTGATCCTAACGACAATGACCAGAATTACTTTGTCAGTGAAATAAACTTATCGGTTAATTGCAGAATTGATATTCAGTGAAATGACACAGACCTATTCTGTCCTGTTAGTATATTACGACTTCGGTGAAATGGTTTTTCAGAAAATGGATTTCGGGAAAGTAAGCAGCAATTGTCTATGGAACTTTGTTTATTTACAAAATCAAATTTCCTTTTTTGGGGGACGTCTAAAGCGGAGTGAGTTTAGAGTTACTTTTTTGATGCAGTTATGGTTGGTAGGTGATATAGAATATCAAGAATGTAATTTATGCAGTATGTAGATCATATATTGAATTAACTCCGCTTTAGTTGACCTCCTTTTTTGGGTTGTATTACAGGCACACACAAATAAGTAAATCCGAAAAAATGTAGTACACGGATACACAGGTACAACGTACTAACAATCTAAAGTTGCTTAATGGTACATAAGGTAAATGAGACACTTTTTTTCACAATGATTATATTGAATAGAAACCGATAATGTCATGCTCAGATGTGTTAAAAAAATACTCTGAATGGTTGGAAAAGGAAGTGGAAAATGGTAATATATCTTTATATAAATATTCACTGTTCAAAAATATTAAATATATTAGAAAAGGTATGATTCTTCTATTTATTTAGCGCACTCTTAATCCTAACACAAATAAAAAAAATTTTTAACTTTCAAGATTAAAATTTTATAAAGGAGGGTTTGGATTTATTAGTTCTGCTGACTATTACGGGGGAAAAGTTGCATTGAAAAGCATTAACACTAAAGAAGCAACTAGAGATTTTGTTAACGAGGTAATCTATTTAAGTTGTTTTCCAGTGTCTAGTCCGCATCTAATAAATATAATCTTATTGTAGCTTAAACAACTACGTGCTATTCAATTTCATCCAAATATTAACCAATTCTATGGGATTACAACAGGTACTGTTAATAATATATATTGTAACATAATATTCTTTAAATTTCCTAAATAATATTCCTACCTATGACTACATTACTACATGATTTTAGATCCTAAAACAGAGCATCTCATATTAGTACTGCAGTTTGCCAATGGAGGTACTCTGCGGCAATATTTGCAAAGCAAATGGTGTGATAATACTTTTAAAATTTCAATAAATGAAATCATCGAAATTGCGAAACAAATTACTCGCGGGTTAATGCGTTTGCACGAGAATGATATAATTCATTGTGATTTAGTAAGCATAAATTTCTAATAATAACTTATATTTTATTATAAATTATTTAAATTAATAATTAATAATTTTATTTTAGCATCCTAAAAATATTTTAATAAATGATGGAAAATTCTTAATTGCAGATTTTGGTTTATCAAAAAAGTTTAATGACAGTTTAATTTCTTCATTAATAACTTCGAATGGTGCACCAGCATATATTGACCCAGTATGTCATCAGACTGGATACAAACGTGATAAAAAATCGGACATTTATAGCTTAGGTGTAGTATTTTGGGAGCTTACGAGTGGAGTTGCCCCATTTCAGTGCGCTGTTAATGCACTTGCTATATGTATTCAAATAATGCAAGGTTATCGAGAGGATACAATTCCTGGTACGCCATTTAATTTCTCTGAGCTTTATAAAAATTGTTGGGACATTGATCCACAGAAACGTCCAGAAACAACCAAAATTTTAGAGATTCTCAATAAAATATCAGAAGAAACAAAAATTGAAGAATTCATTATAAATCGTAATCAAAGACCTATTCCTACTTTAACTGGGAGCGGAGCATCTTCATTATTTTCTGTGGGACAAAATATACAGATAATAAATGATCCTAATTTAAAGAAATCTTCTCAAAACCAAGATGATGTGAGCGAACTAAAAGCCCAAGGACTAGTTTATTACGAGGCTAATAACTACGAACGTTCTATTGAACTTTTAAGTAGATTACTGAACATTGATCCAGATGATATAGATGCGTTAAAATTCCGGGGATTAGCCTACTTTAAGCAAAAAAATTACAATAAGTCGCTTGAGGATTTAAATAAATTATTAAAAATTAATAATGAGGATTTAGTTTCGCTGATATCTCGAGGACAAATATATTATATATTAGGCAAATATGAAGAATCACTTGCAGATTTAACTAAATCATTGAAAATAGATCCAACTAATGCTATTGCACTGGGATCTCGTGGACAAACATTATACATGCTAAAACGTTATGAAGAATCGTTAACAGATTTAAATAAATTATTAGAAATGGATTTGGATGATTCGGACGCACTAAAATCTCGAGGACTAATGCTTTATATGTTAGAGCGTTATGAAGAATCACTTTCTGATTTAAGTAAATCAGTAGAGCTTGATTCCAATAACTCGATTACACTATTATCTCGAGGTCAAACATATTATATGCTAAATCGTTTCGAAGAATCTCTTACAGATTTAACTAAATCATTAGAAATTGATCCGAATAATACAACAACGTTAGAATCTCGAGGACAAACATATTTTAAGTTAAAAGAATTTAACAAATCACTTGATGATTTGACCAATTTATTAAAAATTAACCCAAAAAACCCTATTGCACTATTGGTTCAAGGAAAATCTTATTTCATGTTAGAAAAATATAACGAATCTATTAAAAGCTTAACAGAGTTATTAGACTTTGATCCAGAAAATGTTGATGCATTAAATACTCGAGCAAAAGCATATTGTAAACTTGGTGAATTTAATAATTCACTTGAAAATTTAAATAAAGCATTGAAAATTGACCAAAATAATGCAGATTCCCTAAGGTATCGAGGGTTAGTTCATTATAATTTAGAGAAATATAAAGAAGCAATCGAAGATTTGACAAAATCATTGGACATAGAACCAAACAACGCAGATGCATTAAGTTTTCGAGGACAAACTCATTTTATGTTGAATAACTATAAAGATTCGCTTACAGATTTAAATAAATCTTTAGAAATTAAGCCAAATAATACAGTTGCACTAAGCTTTCGAGGACAAGTACATTACAAATTAAAAAGCTATGATAAGTCTTATGTAGATTTAACTGAATCGTTGAAGCTTGATCCTAATAACACAGATTTACTAAGATTTTTGGGTTATACTTGTTTTATGTTAACTAAATATCAAGAATCTCTTGAAAATTTAAAAAAGTCATTAGAAGTTGACTCTGAAAATGCCGTTACTCTAAGATTTCTGGGACAAACATATTATGAGCTAGGAATGTATAATAGCTCACTTAAAACCTTAACAAGTTCATTAAATATTGATTCAAAGGATTTTGACGCATTAAAAACTCGAGGGAAGGCATTTTATATGCTTGGAAAATATGAAGATTCTCTCGAGCATTTAACAAATGCATTAAATGTAAATAAAAATAATGCATGTGCATTAAGATTTCGAGGGAAGGTACTTTATTACTTAGAAAATTATAACCAATCTCTTGAAGACTTAACTTTATCATTAAAATTTGAGAAAAACAATGCATTTGCATTAGGAACTCGAGGACAAACATATTACAAGTTAGAACGCTACCAAGAAGCCCTTGAAGATTTAAACGATTCATTAAAAATTGATCAGGACAATGTAACTCTTATAAAATTTCGTGGATTAACATATTATAAGTTAAAACGCTACAAGGAATCTCTTGAAGATTTTTCTAGATCACTAAGCATTTATCCTAATGATGCGGAAATATTAGGATATCGGGAACAAATTTATTTTGGGTTAGAAAGATATAAAGAGTCCCTTGAAGATTCGAAAAATTCATTAAAAATTGATCCAAATAATAAAATTTCATTAAAAATCCGGGGACAATCTAATTATAAATTGAAAAGATATCGAGAATCAGTAAATGACTTAACAAGGTTATTGAGAATTGAGCCAGGGAATGTTGATGCGTTAAAAACTCGGGCACAAGCATATTATGAACTTTGCGAATTTAAAAATTCACTTAAAGACTTAAATGAAGCATTAAATATTGATCCAAACGATGAAGAGTCCCTAAGATGTCGAGAACAAGTTCAATTAAAGATTTCAAATAATCCATTGTGCTAAGATCTCGAATACATACTATGCGTTAAATCACTATATGAAATATCTTGTGGATTTAAGCAATCAATGGTTTCGAGGAAAATCCATATTATTAAAATTTTCTTTTGGATTTTTAATGCAACTCAATCTTTATAATTAATTGAAGTAACCTTTTAACGATTCTGCAGCCAAATTCATAATGTAAATACGGATTTTAAATTTTAACCAATCATAGACAAAGTCGGTAGTCGTAATTATAGACTTTAATTAAATCGTTAGAAATCGATTATAATGCAAGTGTATTAAACCATTAAATTCAGGCTTATTGTATTTTAAAGTCAATGATAAGTCCTTTGCAGATATAAATAAACTTTGTTAACAGAATCAAAAAATACATTTTCATACAGGACTATTCAAATTGTTGAATATTGATTTAGATAGCATCAAAATACATATTAAGATCTCTAAAAAGATAAAAAGATTTTTGAAGTAGCCATATAATAGAAACTCTTTTTAAAAGCAAGATTACGTGAATTTAAAATGAAAGTTTAATGTAATTACATAATCTTATATTATTGTTTTATTCAATGGAAATTTTTCGAATCAACTCAATATACATGACTATAACGATATAATTTAATTGGGCTGGAGCATAGGGGAGCGTAAGACCTTTTTATTCTCTACTACTATACTAAGTTTGGTCCGGTCGATGTCGGCTCCCGATCTTGTAATAAGATAAATCTTGAATAATCGTGTCCCTTGTAAAATTTAGTTAATCAGAAATCCAATTATTAAAAATAGTCAAACAAATAGAGATGATTAACAAAAGCCGATCAATAATTTATTATGTCGATGCAAAAACATAAGAGGCTGAACAAAAGATGATGTTAGAGGAAGAAGACATCCGATGAACGGTTAATTGATCGAAATAACGAGTCAAAAAAAAGGCACGATCGATGAAAGCGTCGGAACAATGCCGAAAACGAATATACCAATTCAAGCAACGAATGTAATAAGTACGAGTTTACAACAGAGATTAGTTGAAGTGCAAAGATACTTTATAAATTTATGAATTTTAAATTAAAGTTTATCATGCTACAGTAAAATAATATTCATATATATGTATGTTATAAATTTTATTTCCAAGTTTAGGTGTGTAATAAATATGACTCAACTCTACGAAACTGCGGGCCGTTTTACTAGTACATGAGTGCTTCCAAAAGAAAACCAAACCTCGTTTATTGCTAGATTCAGCTCTGACCTGATACGTATATGATACGTAATTAAAACGAAATCCTAAAAGAAATTTCAAAAATATTTGAAATATTTGAAACCCGAAGTTTGATTTTTTTTTTGCTTAATCACGTATCAGATCACAGCTGAATATAATCTAGCAAATAAACTTAAATTCACTAAGTCTGATTTTCTTTTGGCAGCATTCATATACAGTGTTACGTATACCAGGAATGTAGTGATGCAAATCACGAAGTGTATGGTTAACTGCCATATAAGAATGGTGCGTGTATAAAATCGTGATTTTCTTCTTTTAATCGTGAAATTTTATACAATCAAACCTCTCTAAATGCAACACAGCAAGACTAGACTTTGGCGATGTACATAGAGATCAAGTATATATTTGAACCGGTTCAAAGTTGCCGTAAAAGTAAAAACATATATATACTAAAATTCGTAATTTGGCACGGAGTATCTAAATCGTTAGCAAAATTTGGTATCTGGTTAGTCGAGAACGTCTCTTATTATGCTACTTTGATTCTTTACCAGATTTTATGTGACACAATTTCTAAATTTACTTATAAGTACGCCTAACTCCAAATAGTTAATCAACGACTTAAAATACGTAATTGAAAGTACATTGGATTTAGAATCAACTTAAGTTAGAAAGTAGCCCAAGCTAATACGAAATTTAAAAGCAACCTAAGTTGATTCTAAATTTGATAATCGACAAATTTAATATCAAGTTGAATTTGATACTACTACAATAAATGTGTAATTGATTAACGTAGCATGATCATATCTTCATGATAAATTGTCAAATAAAATACAAAATTTTTTTGTTCTTCGCAAAACTTTATCCTATAACCGAATCTCAAGATTATTCATTTTTACTTCATAATGAATTCAAAGAACCGCTTTCCAAATATCTTATTAGCAAATCGGCTAATAGTCGATGTTAAACCTTTATAACACGTGAAAACTCCTGATTTTCATATTAAGGTTTTACATGATCAGCAAATACATGCACAACGATTGAAGGACACTCTCCTGCAAGGTCTCGAAGTTTGAAGAATGACACATATAGCTTGGATGCAAATTGGCATTATTGGAATTACTAATAAGTTTCCAGGATTAGATAGTACAATTGTTATTGAACCTTTCTATAACGAACACCGGATATAACAAACTCAAGAATTTAAAATTTCACAGTAATTCGCATAAAAGATGTAATGATGGATTCTTAAGAAAACATAATAATTTCTATCACAAACTTATTTTTTCTTCAACGCACATAAGCGTTCAAGAAATCTTCCTCACAAGTTGATAATATTAAATGCAAATGCAAAAACGCGTATGACAAAAATCATTGTAAATAAACCACTAATCATAGATGTAAAAACTTTATGTAATGTTTTTAAAGTTAACTAATGAATAAACCCTATTTTAAAGCGCCTTAAAGTACTCAATGAAATAATTTAACGACTCTGACACGTTTTAGAATTTTATTATAACCTATGTTTATTTGGAATCAACCTAGGTGCATTCTAATTCCATTCTAACGTACGACATATATACGTAGAACATTTTCACTTAGAGCACCAATATCAATTAGACCACAAAATTAATTACTTGGTTTTCATAACATAAAATTTTAGAACAAATCTGGCCAGTTGGCTTTTCTTTTTTAAAAAAATCTATTCGGCTACTAAAACGCAAAAAAAAAAAAAAAATTCAAATATAAAAAAAATATATAATGTAAATTAAGTATAAACCCCCATATTTTTTATTTCATAATTTCGGGTAGAATTAATCAAGAAATATTTAAATTATTTCTTATTTGTATAATATGTATCAGTTAGTAATAATTTAGTTTTTGTTCATTGATAAATCTAAATCCGGTTTTCATGTTTTAATAAAAACTTTTTCTCGAGTAATTTTACTATATTAACATAAGTGAAACTTTATCGTAACGGCGTTTATTTATAATCGTGTGATCGGAAAATGCGCGGAATTAGAACATTTCGCGGGGTCCATCCATCAATTCTATTGTACTACGTATAAACATCGATTATCCATAGTTAGATAAGTCCCTAAAAAAAAAAAAAGCTTCTGTGACTTTATAAACTATATTAATATACTAAGTCTTTATACGTATTCATTGAGGTTAAGTCTTTATATTCATTGAGGCATCTTGATGTTACTCAAACTATTTGGGACTAAGTGATAATTAAGTCACATAGTTTTGACAGCAATAAAATATATGACAGAAACCAATGTGATACTAACTATCACATATAAAAATTCTTGGTCGAAACAGAATATGCAGTACCTGCATCGTTGTCAGATCAACATACAAAAAATAAAAACAAATTAACGGAGATACAAGATGTCTCATATTATACTTGTTCTAAAAATGGTTTTTTTTTATTGGCCAAGTTAGAATTTTCATCTACTATAATGTGGACAAGATGGTGATGCTAACGAAGTTAGCATTCTTCTGTACAACTTTACTTAGGAAAATAGCTTTAGCATTTACTCTGTTTAGTTTTTTAGACACTTGGAATTTTCTCGTTCACGTGCAAAACTTAATTTTTGTATCACTTGCCGAGACCTCCGAATAACGAAAAAAACTTATTGAACACTATATGTATATAACCATTGATGTTTGTTAAGGTTACCATATAATAAGTAGCCAATCAAACTAATTATTATACGTATAATGAAGTTTTATATAATACAATTTAAAAGAATTACAAAAGTTAGCGTTAATTCATGATTATCACTTTTTTATCAGTTTCAAAAGTACAAATTTACGAAAAAGGATTATGTAAAAGTAAAACAGGTTTAATTAACGTACATAAATTACAAAAAAATCAAGAAATATGTGTCAAAGATAAGAGTTATCTATAATATGCATCAACAAATTTGATTAAATTCTTGTTCATTTACAAAATCTCGTTTTGGATCACGTGGAGCAACGTGAGTTGACATACGCCCAATAATTTTCATTTTCATGATGTTTATAACTTTAGCAGGAGGCGGCAAACCAATAGCCAAAGAGATTCCAGTGCGCAAAATGTAATCCAAAGAATTACCAATAGGAGAGTAATTTAACTCATCACTGAAGCAAAATGTTACGAGATAAAGGATAAGATACATGATTGACAGGATCCCCGTGATTGTCATATACCATGTACCAACTGCAGCGGATTGCGCATTTATGTGACATTTTTGAATTGCTGCTCTACTTATGTGAACGGTAAGAACCGGTAGGAAGGCATACAAAAATGAAGAGGTGATTGTTGAAACGCCTAAAATTAGCTACGTAAAGAAAACGCATTAAATGTTAATGCGTATAATTTACGTATTATTATTAATATTTTTTTTTTGTTAATGCATCAAAAAAAAAGATTTTTATAGAAGCCATTAATTGGTGCATTAGCATTGCATAACATAGCATTAACATACGAAATTTACTTTTACAAACCTGGGAAAGAAATAGTGGAAACTCTGAATGGTCCAGCTGGTCAACATTTATCAATATGGCATCTACCACGTTTACAGCGTCAAATATGAACAATTGTAAAATAGTTGTCTTAAATAGTGTAGTATTCCAGGGGCCTCCTCCGTAAAATTTTCGCCCCATGTCCAGCATACATACAACCAAGATAGTTGTGTAGACCGCTCTTACGAGTGCAAAGATGAACCAATACGTTACTAGCCGTATCATAGAAGGATTTTGATCTCGGACAAAATTACACACGCTGATAATAAATATGGATATAATAGATATAAGACTTTTTATGGGGCATTAAAAAAAAAAGATTATAGTTAAAATGTGATGTAATTATCAAATTGAGAAAACAAAGCGATATAGATTTTTTTATTTTTTTTTTTTTTTACCATGCAAGACGTAGTTTTGTAAAGTTTTTTATGCATTGATAAAGCATAAACCCGCAAGATGCCGAAGTGAACCCAATGCAAAAAACGAGAAAACATAAATCAAGGATTGACGCCATAATAATCTTCTACGTTATGTGAAATCTGATGATTAAATAATTAAATAATAAAGAGCGTGAGATTATGTACGTGAAAAGATATTAGGTGTAAAAAAGAATACGCGATAAAGAAATTTTTAAGACACAGTAAAGATATATATATATATATGTCAGAATAATTATAAATGAAATCAATTTATAAACAAATTTTGTTTGTTTGTTCTCAAAACTGCTGTAAGAATTAAGCCGGATGCGTTAAAAATTTGACCATGCCTCGGTTTATTTATGAGGCAAGGACAGTGGTCAAAAATAGGACGGTGAGAAAAACTAGAGTCGTCAGGAAAAAAAAAAAAAAGATTAAACTCCCAATCACTGAAGTATATATCATGTAATGCCCGTTTGAATAGAGTTACTGTAGTCACAGCATGTCTACATTTGAGTCATTTGCCAAGTGATTGTTCAATTGAATAATCCTGAATTATCTCTCTGTACTCCTGTATATATAACTTGCATGGATATAGTAAACAACGAATTAAATTCATTGAATCTCATGACACTTATATTTTATAGACAATTTTTTGTTTAATATAAATAATAATCGTATTTCTGGATTAGCATTAACAAACATGATCACAAAAATAAAAAATCATATTGCATGTTTTCTTAACATTAATTAATAACAATATTATAATTATTATTATAAAATTATTATAATATATACTTAAACATAATACGAAGATTTCGAATATATTATCAATGAATGCTATATAGAAATCGAATATCCATTCAGTTAAAAATTCTATTTAATAATTCTCTTAAATAAACTATTTAAAAATAAATGAGATCGATTTGATATAGAGAAGACTCGAATGGATTTAGCATTCACGATATATTTTTGTGCGATACATGTCGATCTAATTATGCCAACATATCATGAAAATATATAATGAAATATACAATGAAAACATTTTATACCGGTCACCGTATAAAAAAATCCTTGAACAAGCAAATGGTCGATTTAAGAAATTGAAAGTCACTCATAATTCTCTCAGATTGCGCATTACATTTCTTAACATCAAATTCTACGTATATCGTTTAAAAGGACAATTTCCATTTACAAACATTATGTTTCAGATGAAATACGCAAACAAATAAATATACCCTTCTTTAAGGATTCAAAATTCTTAAGTATAAATATTTACTGACGACACATTATTTATTTTTTCTGTTTATAAGAATCCTCTCTTTAGATGATTTTGGGTTATACGAATACGTAAAACTGTTATATAATAGTCATGAATTTTCATTTTTAAAATTATTGTTAATTGTTTTTTATTGTTAATAAAAACTTTCAATAATCTTAAATAATTACAGACATTAATAACTGCGTAGGTTATGGTTTATGTATAGAAAATTCCATGATTGAAACCATCTGGATAACTTGATAATAAATATAAAATAAAGTGAATAATTACTATTGTACATACATACGTACGTTTATTTGATTTGTTTAAATTAAACATGTCTATTCACAATTCATTTGAGACTCCGACTTTTATTAACCATATTTAGTGGATACACAATACTATCAATTACGTAGTCTACAAAGCAGCCTCTATTTTTAGAAAGATTCTACCATCTGACGCTTGACTTGACAGGTCAACGGCTAAATTGCGTATTTCGCTGAAGTGGTCAAATATTCATTATAGAAAAGCTAGTAATATAAATAATTTGTTAATTAAATAGGTTGTTTATGTATAGAGATGTTAACAGTCCAGTCCAGGTTTGGTCTATCGCTATAGTCTTAAGAGTTAATTAGATCGGACCAGTCCAGACTGGTCTGGTCTTACAGCTGTTTTCATAATTCCTGAAACACCTGATAAAAATTAGCCGAATGAGACTCAATTAAGTTTGTAATTTCGCTATAATCGATTCAAATTGGATTCGTAAAACTATACGTACTGTTGTACGTATATCTCTAGTTGAATACCGAACTATTATCTTTTATAAGAAAAAATTTTTAAGTTCGAAAATAGATCTTCTATAAGTCGAGTTCTTGCAAAGATATAATATATTGAAAAAAACATCTGTCACTTTTAGGAAAACTGTGATTATTAAACCTGAATAATATATCTTAAGACTTTAATAAAAAAAAAGTCAAATTAGTATTGGTATGAATTACAATTAAAAATAGAACTTTGATTAGAATATAAAATTAGTCTTATGATAATTTGAAAAGTTATACATCAACTTGGATATATCAATTAAAAAAATATATTATATTTTTTAATACTAGTACTGATTGTACAGAGTAAGTGAAGGATTTATACTTCTATACGTTTTGATAACTGAAATTTATTGAAATTACGTTTTTGATGAATTATTAACGAGACACGTCCCTGAAAATTTTGATTATCAAACCGTGATCATACATACTGTAGAATTTTTCAAAGGTTAAGTTATTGAGCTTCGAACTTTTACTGGCTTCAGTTTCTAGTTAATATAATATATTTATTATAGAGTTATGTAATTAAGTGTACGTATGTGCATTGTAATGTACTCATCTGATCGATCAATCAGATTATAAGATTAAGTATAATGTGAAATCAAAAGAAAATAATATTTTTTTTAAAAAAATCATTTGTAATTTATAATCTTGCTTTTTTTTTTTTGTTTTCATTAAGATCAATATTAATGATGGTTACTGCTTTATTGTTTTTTATTTTTAAATATTAAAAGTGAGATCATGTCTTTAACTTTATTGAAATTTAAATAAAGTTTTTATAAAAAAATGTTTGCTTTTAAATTACATATGAAGAAAAAGACTTAGATGTATAATCTGCAATTTAAACCTATAAGAGTGATCAAGGTTTACCTAGATTTAAGTGTGAATAATAATATAAGAGAGAGAAATATGAAATTTAATTTATTAAATAGTTCAAAGGTCATTTTTAGTAATAATTTTGGGATTAAAATAAAAAATAAAATTAGATTAGAAGAAGAACTATATTAATAAAAAATTAAAAGTTATTTTATAGTTATTAAATTCAAATATAAGTAAATGTATCCAATAAGTCAAGGTTATTAAATCATTTTGAAAATTAAAATTATGATGTAGTTGAATATTTTAGATATATTTAATATTATAGATTTTAAAAAAAAAAATACTAGAAAGTATTATACAACAAAGTTTAACTTTAAATTTAACTAGTCCAATATGTTGAATAAAAATTTTATTGTGAATAAATTGGTTAATTACAATGTAGTAAAAGTAGTATTCAAGAGTAGAAATAATAATTATATTAATAATGTAATAAGTTAATAATATATTTAGTTTTTACAATTTAGATAAATTAAGAAAATTTGAAAATAATTAATTTTGTTTATTTAGATTATTTATTGTTTAAGATAAACCAATAATCTAAAAATTTAAAAGATTATTTAAAAAAGTAAAATAGAAGAAAGTGATTTTTTTTTTTTTGGTATTAAGATGAGACCTTGCTCATATCTTTATTAGTAGTTTAAAAATTAGTAGCTACATGGAGTTGCTATGTACAAAAAGTAATTTTTCTATATAAATGCTATAGCTAAAACCAACACTTGCAGTCAAGGCTAAACTATTAAACTGTTAACTATATAGTTACTCTAAGTACAAATAAAAAAAAAACCACATTCAAGAATAAAAGCTTAGACGTACTAGAGTGGTCAAAACTTATTTAGATTTGTAAGTTTAGAATATAGTTATAAAAAATATTGTATTTGATCCAAAAAATAGTCCAGATGTTAATTTTATAGATAGTATAGCCAATAGGTGAACAAGTATTAGAGTTGAAATGTAGTTGGTTAAGTAGCCCATATAGACAAGAATAAGTATAATTTTTGCAATTAGAGTTTCTTTTGTTGTTTTAATTTGATTGAAATAAGGGTCTGATATAAAATGGTTTAAGTCCTTGTTGTTGTTTCCAGTTGACAAAATTTATACAATATGGTGTCTATATTTGTTCATAAGAAAATTTATTAACTTTAAGAGAATGGCAATAATTGTTTATAAAACTAATTTGCATAAGATATTAAAGTTTTGTATAATATTAATTAGAAATTTAAAAATAAGTCTTTTGAGTATAATATCAAGATAGTGTTAATTGGTTTAAAGAGATATAGAATAAAAGGCATAGTGGTTACTAATTTTATGAATAAGTTCTTCTTGTTAGTTTATAGATAAATCAAGGTCTGTATAATTAATGTATTTGAATATGCTAATTTAAATAATATTGGAGATAAGTGATGGATTTGAGCATGTACACCAATGGGTTGAGAAGTTAGCAAGATTAAAGTTAAAACAGTTGGTATTGTAAAATGTGTGTAGATAAGTTTTGTGAAAATAAAAGTAGATAGAAAGTTCATTTAATAAGATTTTAATTTTGAATGATTTAAAGTAGTTGAGTTTAAAATTAGTGATATTATAAGTTGGTTTTTGGTTATAGTTAAAAAATAACTAAGTTAATTTTCAATCAATTTGAGAGACCAAGGTTTTCTATTCTATGTTACATTTTTGGAAAGTTCATATTGCTAAAATGTAGGCTCTACAGATATTTTTGGTAAAGCTTTTAGTTAGATATTCGATAAAATGTTAATCCTAAAAAATTCTATGATATAGATTGTAGATGCTTGTATAGTTAAAGTATAATGTAGATAATGAATTATGTTATTTGCTAATGAGTTTACTAAATTATTAAGGATGTTATCAGAGTGGGCTTGTATTTTGTGAAAATTAATCTGGTAGTTATAAGATTTGATAATATTAAGCAAAGTGTGCCATATAGCCTATAAGCTGAATTTGAAAAGCTTGTTAGAGTTTGAAAGAATAATATATATTTTTAAATATTTAGTAATTATAAACTAAGAATCAGTGAAGATATTGATTATTAAGTTGCAAGAATGATTGAAATAGCTAAAAGAATTAACATTAGTTCAGCTTTGTAAGAAGATGGCCAGTAATAGATTTTAGCTAAGAATTTGTAAATTATTTGGTTAAAATCATTAACTTGTACCTATTTAATATCCATTGTACATTGGTCTATATTAATGTTAATTACAAAGCCATTAATATAGAAATTAAATGTATTTTGTGCTGTATTAGTAAAAGAATATTGTTTAAGTATATGTGTAACTTCTCTTTGCTTAAAATTTCTGATATAGAAGAGTCAGAAATATAGATAGTAAAGCCAAGAGGTAGGGATAATGGATGTTTAATTGCAATTGAATGAATTAGATCAATATAGATTGTATTAAAGTTGAGAGCATTAAAAGAAACTCTTCCAAGAAATTGAGTAAAAATTATTAATAATATATTAATTGTACAATTATTTGCAACTCTATAAGAGTTAAAATAGCAATTTGTACAAGCTGAGCATTGAATTGATGAAAGAAAGTAGTGAGTAGAGAGTTCTGTATTAATATTTGTTTTCCAGTATGTAATAGAGATTTGATTATCATTTATAAAATATCTATAAATTTTGCTAATAATAATATTATTATTATTGTATATTAGTAACAAGAGTTTAAGTTTTTTAGAGATGTGTTGAGAGTTATAAGTGAAAAGGTTGTGTTTAGTTTGTTGATATTGTAGAAGTAGTGTTCTAGAACTGTTGTTAGTTGTTACAGTATTTTTTAGACATGTAAACCAAAATGCCTTACATCCTTTAGATAGCTGTACTAAGCAAGATGAGAGATGATTCTATTAAAGTAGTGTAGTATTGTTTGCAATGCAAAGCTGTTCAAGATACAAGATATTAAGTTTTCTAAGTTGTTTTTTGAAGGTAGTGTATTAAGGATAGGAGAACATGATTGGTTCAAGTAATTGAAGATTGTATTGTATAGTATTAAGCAAGATACACTATTATTAGCTATTATAGACATGTTAATATATATAATAAGTTGAATAATTTTAAAGTTTAAAGTATATCTGTTAGGTCTATCAATATTAGGTTGAAAATGTTATAATATATTTGTAGTTGATCAGAGATTATTTTGTAATTGTTGTAGTTGAATGTATATAGAAGTTCTTATCAAATCAGAATTGTTAATTCATAATATAAAGTTAGATATATTATGTTGAAGCTGAATGTTCCAGATATTGTGTATATTATATAAAAATGGATTAAGCATGGTGCTGTTTGGAATAGAACAGACTAAATAAAATTTATGTTTGGCTATAGTTAGATATTTGGCTAGAATTTTGTTGCATACAGAATGAGAAAGAACTATTTTGTATATTTAGTTTTTTTTTTTTTTATAGTTAAAGTCTCTGTCTTGAGAGATGTAATATTTTTATTCAAGTATTATAGGACATGGCATGCCTCCAGGGGCTACCAATACATTGAAGGTTACAACTAGCCACATGTGCATTTTTGGTGCCTAATTTAAGTAGTCTACTTATACATTACTATATAAGTTCTATACTAGTTGCCATACCTGCAAGCCAACTAGAGGTCTTGCCTATTTAAACCCTCTGCATATACAGCCCTCCTTGTATTATAAGAACATCTCAATGCTAAATCCATTCAAGTTCCCAATGCTTGTTATTACCCTTAGGACTACTTTATTCTTGACAGGAAACTTACTAGAGCCTTTATGTCTTATACTTATAAACCTAGTTTTATGCAATATGCTATAATTACCTAATACTTGCAGGCACAGAAGTTATCTGTTTAACTATTATGTTACACTATTTCTACCCTTGTAAAGTTCACTAGAACCCCAATACCTATCTTTCTGGCATCTTCTTTACTATCACCTACTAGCTGCAACTTAGAACTGTCAGTTTTATTCTAAACTACCAATTCAGATGACCTAGTATGGTATACTTTTGTATCCTTTTCCTCTAATGAATCTGGTGGCCTGGTTGGTTATATGCTCCTCTACACATATTTGTTATTCAGTTTTAATCTTCAGTTTCTATAAAGGTGTTTTGTGGACTTCAACCAGTCTAATGGTACTGGCAAAAGTTCATGCTACCTTTTTACTTAGGAATTTCCAAGTGGGTTTTTGTCACCTCAGTTCCTTAGTCTTTTATGCTCAGTGGTCTTATCGTGAGTTTGCACTAAAGTCTTATGCAACACCAGTTAGTATTCCTCTATGTACGTGTAATATTACACTTTGCATAGATGCCTAAGCTCCCAATGTCAGTAGGACCCGATTTGGTGTACCTGGGTTATAGCTGCATAAGGCCAACCAATCAACAGAAGACAGTTACCATATCACAGATATAATTTCCAAATTTCGTTGTAAGTGGAATTTGAATCTTAGACCTGCCACTTAAAGGATAACAACCTAACCACTATACTAGAATTACCATCCTCCTATTGTGTATTTAGTATTCTAGTGTAGAAATAATAATTATTGATAATATAAATTATTTGTTTATCTGTGATTTTTTTGGTACTAACAATGTTTGTAAGTTGAAATGATTCTTCTTGAATTAGTTTAATTTGTATAGTTTGTTTGTTGTTAAGTGAAACCAATAGCCAAAAAATTTAAAAGGTTGGTTGGCTGGAATAGATATAAGTGTGAAATTAAAAAATTGAGTAATAGTTTGAGGTTAATTTAATATAAAGATAGATTTGGAAAAGTTTCATTTGAATATTAGTTATTTGGTAAAAAGATGTTGCAGTTTGAAGTATTTTTTTAAGTTTTAATTTAGATTAAGATATTTAAAATATATCATCTATATAGGCTAGAACAGAAGTAGATATATTAATGCTTTGGGTTTTAGGTGAAGAAAGGCTAGTTGGCCATATTGTAAATAATGTATAACCTTTATGTTATGATATGACTTTGTAAATAAGTGGGTCATAGTATATTCACCAAAAGAGAGAAGTAATAGTTTCACCTTGGTCTATTCTATTTTTAACTAAATAAAAATTAGTAAAACCAAAATTTGTAATTACTTTGTTTTGATGATCTGTAAATAAATTAATAAGTATATTAATCAGTTTGAATGGCATATTAATATGATTAAGAGCTTTTTCAAATAGGTTTAAGTTAACTGAGTTATAAGCTTTGCTTATGTTCTGAGATATAAGCCAATGTTTCTTGAAGTTGCAACATGCATCTTTGATAATATTGTTAAGTAGATGAATAAAGATGGCAGTACTATTGTCTGGAAGGGCAATATATGAAAGTATTTTGAATTTTGTAAAGATATAGTTTAAGCAATTTGTAAGCAGTTTGGTGTATAGTTTTTTAGTATGCTCAAGAAGACTAATAGGACTGGTGTTAATAAGATTACTATCAAAGATTAGTTTTTTGGAGATTAGAAAGATTCTGCCTTCTTTCTATTGTTTAAATATATGATTTGTAGAGATACATCTATTAAAAAGAGCAGTAATTGCTTGAAGAAATGATGAGTCTGCATGTTTGAGCATTTCATAGCTAATACCTAAAGAGCTACAAGCTTTATTGTTTAGAAGCTAAGCTAGTATTGAATTGACTTCATCAATAATAAATTTGAAAAGAGAGTTGTTATATTATTTAGAATTTATGTTTAGTTTGGGATTGTATTCATTTTGCCAGTCTGATTTATATATTTGTTGGTTAATATGTCAGTATGATGTCTATTGATCAAAGTGTTGTTGGATATGAATTTTAATATTAGGTGCATCAGTAATAAGATCATTGTCTGTTCTGATGTTGTTAAATTTGACAGAATCTTTGTGTTGATTGAGAATACTATTAATTATAAAGGTAGAGTTTGTTTGTAGTTTATTATATTTTTTAGTAATATTGTTATTAATTTGTTGTTTAATCTCTTTAATGTTTTCTACATTATGAGTATAATATAATGTTTTCTATTCATTTTTGGCTAAGCCTAACCAATTTGTTAATAAATTATGTTCTGCTAGTAGTGATGGAATGTTGAGATTACAAGATGTATTAATATAAGTAATAAGTTGATTATAATAAAATAGAATAGGTGTTGAGTGTTGAAGTACATGTTTGGTTTGTCAAATAATATTGCCAAGTTTTTTAAGATAATGATGTAATTTTAAAGCTTTTGTAAAGAAAATATATTGGAAATTTCTAACTATAAATTTTTTGTTGAGAATATGTTGAAGAGCTGCAGTAATAATACTATTTTGAATTTTGTGCCATGTAGATTCTAAGGATTCTGAGGTTTGTATATTGAGTGGTGTTTAGTTAGTACATTACTTGATCTGAAAAAAGTTGCCATTGTTCATTATTTATGTTTTTATATAAGAATGTTCTTTATTGAGTTTTGGTTGAATAATGGGGTTTGTCTAAGTATGCATAGAAAAAAGACCAATTGGAAATGAGAATTTTGTAGTCACTTTGAATACTAGTATTAGGATCTTCAACAATAAAGAAGTTAAGATAATAAAGAAAAGGTTGGTTAGCTCAGATATAGTTAATGCTACTACTATATCTGCTGCTTTGCCAAGTAGGTGTAGAGGATTGTGTGTGACTAGCTAAGTTATATAAATTATTATATTAAAGAAAATGAAGTAGTTTGTAATTTTGATTACAGGATCACAAAATCGAGATGATTTTGATGAAAGTACTAATTCTAATACATGTAACTTGATTCTGATTGGTTCACATTACTATATCAGAAATCTAGCATTTCTATTATTTTTAATAGATCTATCATTTCTATTAGTATTTAATTAAAGAGAATTGGGTAAGGTAATTAGATACATTAAAGTTATTCAAGATGATAGGTTGTATGTTTAAAGTGATAGCTTGTTGGATCTATTAAATAATAGTATTTTGTACTAATAGTCTGATTTGAAAGTTATCATATGATAAATAGATTGAAATAATTCTAAACTTGAAATTATGTTTGAAAAAAAGATCTACTGTGATGGCATATTCAGTAAAGAGTAGGATTTTGTGAATGTGGCATTTAATGAACTTATAAATCATAATAGCTGTTCTAGCTTTTGGATTATTAGTACAGGACCAGAGGTAAGTAAAATGTTTAGATTTTTGTAATTTAGTTATAAGGTTGTTTGTAGTAATTTAGTTTCTATAATACTAATGATTTTGAAATTGTTAGAAAGACAGAAGTCTTTTTAGATTTGTTGTTTTAGATCTTTATTATAGCTTCATACATTATGTATACAAATTAATAAATTAAGTGCTTTGGGATTTGTTTGTATTGAATAATTGCAGAAAGATAAATATAATCTGTAATATTCTGAAGATACTGGTTTTTGAGATAAGTGAGAGATAAAGAAGAACTGATAGTCTAAGAGTACTAGTATGGAAAAGACTAATGTTGATGTATTTGATTTTAGTTGGATATTTGAATAATGCCAAATAGCTTGAACTGGTAATATAAAGTGATTAGATAAGGGTTTGGGTTTTAATAGAAGGTAGACATGAGCTTTGCTATAATCATTTTTAATAGAGATAGTTAATGTGTAGCCATATAAGTTATCAGATGAGTAGCCAAAACTGTGAATATGTTGTAAAAAAGTAATAATAGTTTGAGGATAAGAAAGTAGTGATATGTGGTTGTAAAATAAAAATTTGTTGTAACAAGTATTAAATTAAATATTGTCATAGTATTGTTTAGCTATTATAATTTTATTATAGTCATCAAAGATAGTTCTTACTAATTGAGAATAAGTATTATCTAGTTCATTATCCTTTATAATTAAATTAGTATCTAATATATTATTGTTTATTAAAGAGAATTTAGAAAGGATAGGTATAACCTAATAGTTGTAAGAAGAAGTAATCAGGTAAGGATTAAGACATATAAAGAGAGGTCAGTAGAAAAGGAACAAATCAAAAATTTTTCAAAATTGGGGTTTTATATTTATTATATTAACTAAGATTTATAGAGCATTTTTACTTAATAATAAATCTCTAGTCTAATAATATAAAAATTAAATAAAGAAACTTAAAAATTTTTATTATAAAGATCAGCTGCTGGCATTGGTAGATTGGATAAATCTAAAATTAGAACCTAAGATGTAGATCAATTTTTATTCTATTAAAGGTAAAAATAGAAATACAATATCAAAGTTATCATATATATCATATGTAAAAAATACTTTATCTGTTATCTTAATTCAAGTTTAGTTTTAGTTTTAATACAAAGTTAAACTAGAATTTCTTATCAAGTTATAATTTGACTGTATTATATATAATTATTATTGCATTAAATACTGGTTTAGAGTTTAAATAGAATATAATAGATACTGAGTATATAGAAAGTTTATGAAGTTTAGAGACTTATAAGCTTAACTTTTTATCTAATGTTCTGTATTAAAAAAGATAGTATAAAGTATAGAAGTCAACATAAAATATTTCTAGATAGGTATAAGTTTTTATTGGAATTGTTTCTTTTAGATTTAACCAACTTTGTGGTTTAACCTTCTTTTAGAAAATTCACTAGCTTTTGGCTAAAAATGTTATTAATTAGATACATAGACAAGAATATAATTGTCACCATTATGTTCAGGTATGTATAATAAGACAATGAATATTCTCTAAAGTCTGTAAATTTTAGCAAGGTTTCATTACTAATGCATAAAAACTATTTACTATGAGATAAAAAAGATAAAAAAACTCAAAAGAAATTCATACAGATTTGTGATATGAACAACAAAGAATTTCTCTAACTTGCTATTGTTACATTGTTTCTAAATAATATGAATATCTGTATGTATGACCTAATCAGTCTGATATAGAGTGTAAAATACTTATTTTAAAAGCTATACTATACTGATCCAATATTATATACTACTAGGGTTAGAAATTATAGCAGATTAGTATAGTGTTATTTTTAAAATAGAAGCTGTTTATCTTTCTACCAAACTGATCAGGTCCCTATACTTTCTTGTTATCTGACATGATTTGACAAATATATGAGTATCAGCAGGATAATAGCAAATGCATATAGCTAAAAGCCTCATGTATTGCAATTATACTGGCAATATCTACGATCTGTATATCTTGTCAGATAAATACTAGAATTTTTTCTTTAGATTTAACAGACTTTGTGGCTTAACCTTCTTTCAAAAAATTTACTAGTCTTTGGCTAAAAATTTTATTAATTAGATACATAGTACAAGAATATAATCTACATCATTATGTTCAGGTACGTATAATAAGACAATGAATATTCTCTAAAGTCTGTAAATTTCAGCAAGATTTTATTACTAATGCATAGAAACTATTCACTATGAGGTAAGAAGATAAAAAAACTTGAAAAAAATTCATACAGATTCGTAATATGAACAACAAGAATTACTCTAACTTGCCATTGTTGCATTGTTTTTAGATAATGCAAATATCTGTATGTATGACCTGATCAGTCTAATATAGAGTATAAAATACCTATTTTAAAAGCTGTATCATACTAATCCAATATTATATACTACTAGGGTTAGAAATTATAGCAGATAGTATAGTGTTATTTTTAAAATAGAAGCTGTTTACCTTCCTACCAAACTGATCAGGTTCCTATACTTTCTTGTTATCTGGCATAATTTGACAGATACATGGGTATCAGCAGAATAATAGCAAATGCATATTGCCAAAGGCCTCATATATTGCAGTTATACTGGCAATGTCTATGATTCATATATCTTGTCAGATAAATACTAAAATTTTTTCTTTAGATTTAACTGACTTTGTAGTTTAACCTTTTTTCAGAAAATTCACTAGTCTTTGGCCAGAAGCATTATTAATTAGATACATAGTACAAGAATATAATCTATATTATTATGTTCAGATACATTTAATAAGAAAATTCTCTAAAGTCTATAAATTTTGGCAAGGTTTCGTCACTAATATATAGAAACTATTCACTGAGGTAAGAAGGTAAAAACTCAAAGATCATAGCAAAAAATTTACACAGATTTGTGATATAAATAACAAAGAATTACTCTAACTTTCCATTGTTGTATTGTTTCTAAATAATGCAAATATCTGTATATATATTCTGATCAGTCTGATATGAAATATAAAATACCTATTTTAAAAGCTGTGATATACTGTATTACTAAGATTAGAAATTATAGCAGATTAGTATAGTGTCATTTTTAAAATAGAGACTGTTCACCTTTCTACTAAACTAATTAGGTTCCTATTGTTATAAGTGAAAGCCTTCTTAATTTTCACACTATAATGATGATACGGCACAGAGAATCCCTTATAGGTATATGTGGTGTCCAAGAGGGAAGTATAGCTTCTGTTAGACATTGTCAAGAAACTATACCTATCTCTGAGGCAGTTCGATAATTATTACATAGTAGTTTATGGTTAAAGTCATTTATTAAAAAATTGCAAGAAGGATGATTCTTAGGCGCCTGTCCTAAAGGATTCAAGGTATAAATTACAGAATAAGAAAAAGGGGAATTGTCTGTTCCTTGAGAACTGTTGGATATAGAACTTGTTGAATGCTTTTCTATTTAGGGAAATTTAGAGAGTTTATATATCTGTAAGTTAAGCGGCTAAGCGACTAAAGGACTAAGCGATCAGTTGCACTAAGGGACTAAGTGACTGGTTTCACTAAGGGACTAAGTGACCAGTTTCACTAAGGGACTAAGCGACTAGTTACACTAAGGGACTAAGTGACTAGTTATACTAAGAGACTAAGCAATTAGTTACACTAAGAGACTAAGTGACTAGTATTACAAGCTTAAAGCATTAAATGTTTTAAAGCATTAGAGCAACTATAACTAATAATGATACAATAATAGAAATCTATCCTATAACAATGGTTTAGCTTCAGATGGAAGATAAACATGAGCTTTGCTATGATCATTTTTAATAAAGATAATTAGTGTATAGTCACAAGTATTATCAGATGAGTAGCCAAAGCTATGAATATGTCATAGAAAGGAAATAATAGTTTGAGGATGAGAAAGCAGTAATAGATGGTTGTAAAATAGAAATTTGTTATAGCAGGTATTAAGTTGGATGTTATCATAGTATTGTTTAGCTATTGTAGTTTCATCATGACCTTCTAGAATAGTTTCTACTAATTAAAAGTAACTGTAGTCTATATCACTTTCTTTTATAATTAGATTAGTATTTGGTGTATTGTTATTATTAGAGAGAATTTAGAAGAAATAGGTATAGATGGATAATAAGTGTAGTCTGATAGTCATGAAAAGAAATATTCAGGTGAAGATTAAGGTTTGTTTGGAAAATTTATATAGCATTCACTATTATTAAATATATTTATTTAATTACAAATTAATATATATATATATATTTTTTTCTTTTAAGCAATCATGCTAATGCTTTATTAAAATTTTGAAATTATATTTGCAATTATATAAATATCTTTAACAACTAAGTTTAGCATTACCCAGTTATTCTAATAGTATCTAAGTGCAACCTGCTGCATTACTTCAAGCAAAAGTAAACTACTTGTTTAACTACTTAAAATCTATAATAAAAGGGTCTTTTTCCTTTTATAACAAGTTCTAAAATTGTTTTTTATACTTCTTTTCTAATTTATTTTTCTTTTTCTTTTGCTTTTTCTTTTCTTTCTTCTATAGCTTGCTGATTTGGTTTTTCTTTTTTACTTGATACTTTTCTCTCTTTTCTTTTTTTTCTTTTTATCCTACCTATTATTCCTTCATTTTTTTCTTATTCATTAATCTTCTCATATCAGATTCTTTATACTTGTTTATAGAATGTATCCTAGACCTTTCTTGCTATTATATTTATAAACTGCTGCCTTAATTTTGTACTTAGAAGTTGCCTTAATCTGTTCTGTGTTTCTTTTAGAATGAGACCTTTAATTAGTGCCTTTCTTATTTAATTTTCTCTGCTTCTGTTTTCCTAAAAAGTGCTTTGTATAATATATATAAAGTGACTTAAACTTTTTTTTTTCCTTTAATTCCTTTCATATTGTTATAATAGTCACTTTTTGAATTCTTTTTCACAAATTTCTTTGTCTCTTATATGTTGCCAAATGTGTCTGTATTTTTTTCATTTTATCTTGATACACTTGGCACTCTATTGTTATATATATATCTGGTCTTCTTTTGTTAAGTTCTTCTAGAGTTAAAAGTTTATCCATTATGCACTTTATAAATATGCTTCTTTTAACACTACCTCTTCTTGTTGTGCAGTATACTCCTTTAAGTATCTTCAGTCTATTTTAAAAATATGTCTAATCATAAATTATAACTTTTGTTTTTGATTTCAATCCTCTAATTGCTTTTATTTTTTTTTATTGCACTTCTAACCTTGCATTCATTATTAGTTTGCACAGCAGTCTTGCTAATATGTTAGTAAGTATGTTTTCTTGCTTTAAGCAGTACTTTATCTCTTTACAACTGACTTTTTTAACCTGTATTATTTCTTTACTCATTGCATTTTTTTTTGTTAAACTATTAGCTTTATTATTTTATCTATCTTTACTATAGCTCTTAATCTTAACAAACTCTATCTGAATGTTTTTTGTTATAATAAGCTCTTTAATTTTCATTATCCATATTGTATTCTTCTTTTTAAAGATCTTATTTCTGCATACTTGTTCTAAACTTTTACTAATATTTCTTATTGCTACATTGCTATTTGTATATATTTCTACTTGCTTTTCTCTTGATATTGTTAAAATTGCAGCTCATATTGCTACTAACTTAGCTATTGTCAATGTTTGCCAACTTTTTAGACCTAATGCTATTTTTTCTTCTGGTCATTTTTGTGTTTTGTCTGTTTGCACCTACCTTATGTCTATACTATTTCTGCTTCTTGTGTCTTCTTTAGTCTTCAGGTTTGCTACTTCATCTGTGTATATTATATACTTGTTTTTGTTTCTTATTATATTTCTTCTTAAAACTTTTACTATTTCTTAACTAATACTGTCTTTTTTTTTTTTGCTTTCACTAAGGCTGTAATTATCAGCAATTACTGCTTTTATTGTATTTTTAATTATAGTTATATAACTTATACAAGGTGAGTATACAACTAGCCACTTGTACAACTTTTGGTTGTCTAATTTAAGTAGTCCACCTGCATAGCAAATTCTATACTAGCTGCCATATCTGCAATCTATTAGGAGATTACCTATTTTAAATACTTTAATCCCTATACTATATAGCAAATAGTATACAAGTTCCTGTACACCTATATTAGATGTCATCTAATCTAACCTTAGCCTCTCTTTCTATATGTTTATCAAGCCATTATACATTTTAGAATATATTACCTAACTGTAAGGCTAAAGAATGCCCTCTTGCTAACTAATTACCTATATTTAATTCTTATTAATAGAGCTTACCCTTGCAGAATTTACCCAGACCCTAGTACCAACTTTATAACATATCTCTAGTACTTATAATATACCTCTGTTTCTGACCTTGGACTTACAATTCAGATAGCTTAGAAGGACTATAACCTGTCTTTGATATCTCAGAGTCTGTTTTTCAAGATTCTTTTTCTTTAGTTCAAAACCTCTAGTAGCCTGGTTGGTGATACTTCTTACCTGAGGCTCTTGTCTGCCTGATTTCTTTCATATTGGTATCTGTTTTCTAGGTCTAGCCTTTATAGTAATACTGTCAAAGATCCATGTTACCTCTTTACTTAAGTCTTTTCAAATAGACTTCAGCTTTCTAGTTCACAGGTTTACACAACTATGAGGACTTATCTTGAGTTTTCATCATCTAATGCCAGTTTGCATTCCTCTATATAACTTTAGCATTGCACAGATGCTCTATAACCTGCCAGTTATGCTAGTGTGACTATGTTACAGATATTTTATTCCAACTGATTGACAGAATGCCATCACCATAATACCATCTATATATTATATAGATAATTATTCAAATTTTTACTATCAGTGAGTTTTGAACTTACTACTTATCACTTGGAAAATTGACAACTTATCTACTTTACTAAGTCACCATACCTATTAATGCTGTTTTTTAACTTTTATCATATAGTTATTTCTACTTCTGGCTCTTCTATTATTCTTAGTCCTTTGAGTTTTTGTTTTTTTATTACTAATTTGTTTGTCTTTATTATTTCTGTTATTTGATCTATTGCTATCTTGATCTTGTTACTGCCTTTTTTATTAATGCATTTGGAATCACATTGATTCTATTATTTACTCTTATTCACTATTGGCAGCTATCCTTTTGGTGTTCTTTTTTTTTTGTACAATTCTTATATTTGCTAATTTTGATAACTAATTTACTTTCTTTACTTTACATTTGCCAATGTTTTACTAGTATTTTTTTTTTCTTAACTATCTTTCCTAACTGTCAATTGTTCTGTATACTATATGCTATTTATTCTTTTCTTCTTTTGTCTTCTGAAATATACTCTCATCTTATTTACATCTCTTGAGTGTTTTGCCCAATTGTTCTAAATTGCCTTTTAACTTCTCTATTTTTTAGTCTAATAAGCACTTCTAGTTTTATTGCTTTAAACTATTTTGCTTTTTTTCCTTTACTTGATAGGCCTTGGTAGCTTTTTAGCTACTTCCATGTAATTAATCTCTCTCTTTTTGTATTTATCAGCTGGCTTAGATATATTAAGTCTGCTTCATTTATTTTAGTACTACTTCTTTTCTGTAACTGCATATCTATGAGATCTCTTATTTTGATTCTATATCTAAATATTGTCTATAAATTGCCTTCTGTTCTTATGTTTATATTAAGTTTTCTTGCTTTTAGCAATTTCAAACAAGCTAAGTTATTATTTCAACCTTATATTTTCTGGCATTTTCTCTATTTTCTATATATCTTTTGTTAAGGATAAAATATATGATTTTCAAATTATATATAAAACTTTTGGTAAATTTTTATTTAATTAAAAATAAAAAAATATTTTCTTAAGT
>CAJVQA010000337.1:0-36462 GCA_910591915.1 Cetraspora pellucida
ACTGTTACTAATGATTGGGTTAGGATACCTGTAATGGCAGTCACACCAGCATGACTGGCAGGTCATGGGGCATCTGTACAATGTTGGAGTTACACAGAAGAATGCAAAACGACATATCGGGTAGTGCAAACACTAAATAAGTCCTTGTAGCTGTGTAAATCTGTTGAAATTGGGTAACAAGAAGTTCATTTGGAAAGACCTAAGTAGAGAGGTAACTGGATCTTCAATGGCCCTACTGTAAAGGCTAGCCTGGCAAAACAGATACCTAGGTCTAGTACCCAGTCCTAGTAGCTGAATGGGCAAGAACCTTCAGGTTGGAAGTCTCAGAGGTACCATCAACTAGGCCACTGGAACAAACTGAAGGAAAAGGATATTGGGCGATCTGATATACCAATGGACTGATCATAGTCCTACATGGGCTATCTGTATTGGGAGTTTGATAAAAGGATAGGAGAAAAGACAAGAGTATACTAAAGTACCAGGGTTATGCTATGAAGTAAATGCTGGGGTCTAAGTGAACTCTACAAGGGTATAGCAGTTTAATGGTTAGCTCTGACCACAAGTGTTAGTTCTGCCATAGCAATAACTAGGTCAGCTGTAAAAATAAGTACAGAAGGCTCTGAGAGGTTTACCTCAAGAATAAATTAGTCCTAAGGTTAAAAATGATGATCTGATATATCTGAAATGACCAGTGATGTTAACACAGGTTACAGGTTCAGAGGGTTTAAAGTGGAACACCCAAGCAGAGGTATTAGGTATGGCAATTAGTGAGGAACCTTTGGGTGGACTCCTTAAATAGGTAATATAGAAAAGTTACATATGTAGCCAATTGTATGCTCTTCTGTAGTGGTTCATTGAACCACAATACTGATAAGTGATTAATAAAAGTCAAAAGACCAAAGAGGTCATCTTAATACTAAAAAAAAATTAATAAATATTATATATATTATATATATATTTCACACAGTAATTATTCAACCAATCAGATCACAGCTTTTTTATTAATTTGGTTATTGGATTTGATCTTGTGATTCTATGATCAGAAATAGATGATCTATACCTCATTAGAACCATCTCAGTAAGCAGATTCGAATGGTGATGGTTTTATCAAATTCTGTCTAGTGGTTCAAAAGTTATGATTATTTTTGTAAATTAACATTATCAATATCCTAATAGAAAAACAACAAGACATAATACTAATTCTTAAAATATTTTAAAAACACTTCAATATACTTACTATTTCTGACTACCTACTAAAACTACCTTCACTTTTAGAACCTATGTGGGACATTTTTGCCTAACAACTATGATTCAAAAATATAAAATAACAAAAATATCACTAATAATATACAAATAACAGATAATCTAAACATTATAGCATATAATGTACAAAGTCTCAATAACAGACTAAAATTTTAAATATGACTTGAATTTTGTTAAAAATTACAATATCATATCATTAGTATAACTAAAACTAAAATAGCAGAATCAATATGCTTAGAACTTACACTATCTAATTCATATTATAAAATTTATATAGCAAACTGTAATACTAACATAGCAATTAAATAAGAATCAAATATGGGCACAGCAATCACCATCATACCCTCATTATAACTGTATATATACAACATTATAACTCTACCTAATACTGCTATTGCATTAGACTTTTAGTTTTTTAATAACAAATATATTCATATAATTTTAGTATATCTATTTTTTAATAACAAAAAGCTTAATGCAGATACACAAAATAAAGTAGCAACATGAATCTAAAAAGCAACAAATAAAAACTATGACACAATAGTATTAGAAAACTTTAACTACAATTTATCAAAACATTCCAATTAAGATCTATATATGTTTAGAATGATGAAAAAACAAAAACTTGAAAATGTAATACAATACTTTGACATAATAGAATCTATATAGATTAGACAAGATAAATACAGCCAATAGATAATATTTGAATATCAACAATATTTTTTATTAATATGCCAAAATTTAATTACTATCATCAAACTAAATAACAAACAGTGATTACCAAATACTTAAAATCAACTAGCAAATTAATCTAATTATAAAACACAACATAAAAAAAAACACAAATATTGGATATATAAATATAAAAAAATGACAAAAGACATTTTAAAAGACTATTCTCAAGAAATTAATTAACAACTATCTATTATAAAAATCTTAGAAACAATTACAAATATACAAAAACTTAACAAAGCTTAAAATTAGCTTAGTAATATAATTACAATAGCAGCAAAAAAGCATATACCTAGAACAAAAACAAGCTTAAAAGTACATTATATATTTTCAAAATAAGCCACAAAACTATATAGTACTCTAACAGAAATTAACAAACTAATTCAAAAATTAATAAATAACAATAATTTAACAAATTTAAAAGACACAAATATATCTATAACAAAAATAAATAAATTTGCAGAAACACAAATTTTATGAGTCGATCAACTCAACTTAACACAAACACAATATAATCAACTTTTACAACAACTTAAAGAATACCAAAAATTAATATATACTATAAGACAAATAGAAAACAATACAGCACACAGTGAAAAAAGTAACCAACATATAAATAACTCATATAACAACTTTTAAACAAACATAACAAAAATAATTAATAGTATACTAAATTTACATACAAATCTGTGCATTTTGAAAATATCAAAACAGAAGACAAAATATACTTATTGATTAAAAAGATTAAACAAAAAATACAACAATACTATAAAATATAAACAAAATACAATAATTCTTTTTTATGAAAATAATAGCAAACAGAATATTAACTATTAACATATATAAGCAACTTGGTACAACAGTTTATTACAGACTATATCAACAAATGAACTATAATCAGTTATAAAAGAAGCATCACTAAATAAAGCTTCTGAACTACAATAAATAAGCAACAAAATGCTTAAACATTTAAAAGATAAAAGCTTACTACTTCTGCTAAATATACTAAACACATGCATAATTTTCCAAACAATACCAAAAACCTGAAAACAAAGTGCAGTATATTTTATGTTCAAAAAACCAAAGTTCAATAGACAACTAAATTAAACAAAACCTATAACACTAATAGAACATACTAGAAAAATATTTACTAAAATTTTAACAAAAAGAATTAGCAATGTTTGTACTAAACATTAACAATTATATAATATTACCAATTATATCAACATCAATACCAATCTATACACTTATTTACATTTTAGAAAATGCATATAGCAATAACAACCAACTCTGCCTACTATCTTAGGACATGTCTAAAGTATATAATTTAGTTTATATATTAATACTCAAAATAGCACTACAAATAATAAAAATACCTACAGCAATAATACAACTTATTAGTGAAATATTCACAAACAGAACTAACTACATAATCACAACTCTTAAAAACACAAAAAATTACACTATACATAATGAAATAAATCAAGGCAAACCAAGTGCTTCATTATTATAAAGAATATATTACAACTTTTTAATAACAAAAATTGCAATAAGTTATACTGGATATATGCTTAAAACTTACACTGATATACAAAAACCAAACTAGTTAGCAATTAAAAAAAGCTCTTTAGTACTTGTATATATAAATAATATATTGTGAATTGCTTTAACAAAAGAATAGCTACAAGCAATAGTTGACATTGTGACAACTTTTTTTTAGCTAACAAATTTACAAGTTAATCCAAACAAATCTATATTAGCAACAATAACAAAAACTACAAGTCAGAAATACAATTTGATAACACAACTATTAAATTAATTGACACAAAAGCAAGTTATCATTTTTTTGAATATTGGTATACAACAAGCAAAAACCATACATTAACCTAAAAAATAATAAATAAAAAAGCAGCAAGTGCATTAAAGAGACCGCAATGAACCTGAATTACTAATAAGCAAGCAATATATATAGTAAATAATATAATCTTTATAAGAATCATATATTGAATACAAACTACAATTTTGTTAACAACAACTTGCAAACAAATAACAAATAAGTACACAAATATTATAAAACACAAAGCTGGGCTAGCATTAAGCATACCTAACTCAACAATATAATATTATAGAATATATGTACTTAGAATAATAGAAAATATACAAACTCAACAACATATATCAGTAATAAGTTACTTACTTAACTATCTTTTATTCAGTACATCATTATTTAAAATATAATTACAACAGTTACAGAATGCAGCTGCAACAAACAAATCAATTCTATAATTATATCCAAAAACCTTTTTAATAGCAGAAGCATATATAACAACAGCAAAAATGATTAATACTTGTCTTATAAACAATATTGCATTTAATAATTAAGCCAATCTATAGTCAAAACTATTAACAACAATAGGCCTTCAATCAAAACCATTTTAAACAACATGTCAATAACATGCAAAATTAAAAATATACTAGTTAAGATAAATCTACACTATATTGAATAACTAGTACAAAAAAATCAAACTTTAACTTGAACATGGCATACCTGGCACATATAATACAAAAATACTAAGAGAAAAACAACCAAAATAGTTCAATAAATTAATATTGACAACAAAAGAATGGCTTCAGCACAATAGCACAATGCTTGTTTAAGCAAATCTATTTATTAGACAAAATACTACACTTGAAAAGAAAAAGTAGATAATATATAAACACAATATGATTGGAAAAATAACAAATATAAACAAAAAATATATAAACATTTAACATTGGGTTTAAAATAACTCAAACCAACTGTAATGATATATAGGCTGCAATCACTTTGACAAAAAAACCAAAAAACAATAAATGCAAAATAACAATACAATAACTTGCTAAGATACTTAGAATATAAGTTGACTATAAAAAGCAACTAAGAAGCTTAAAAACAAATATAATATATATAAAAACTATAAGAACAAAGAAAACAAATACAAATATCAAAATTAGTTTAATCAAATACTAATATTCTTAGGGCAAACTATGACAATATTGATAAAGCAATATCAGATCCAAAAACAAAACAAAGAATATAAAACCTGCACAAACAAATAAATAGCCTACAACTAAAAAACTTTGAAATAGCACTAAATATACAAAAAAAATATATCAATAGTATACTAATAACAACTGCATATTGGTAGATGACAAATAATGAAATTTAGCTATATTATACAACTAACAACTAGCTATCAAATCAAAAAACATTATGCTATGCAATATTATACATAATTCTAACACTACCACAAGATACCAATATAAATATACAATGCAACTACTGGTTTACAATATACATAAACAATTAGTAAAAGATACTCTAAGCTATAATATAACACAATTATTTAGAACAAATAATGGCAATGAATGGTTAACACTGAAAGTACTGGCTACAAGAAAAAACATATCATGGTCAATACAATGCAACCAATATATAGATAAACCCACAACAAGCACAAATCTGTATCAAACTGATATTACATACACAAATATAAAAAATAATATATTTACAATAAACTGAAAAAAAAAACAATTGAGTATATCCAAAATGTTTCATACAGCATATTCAAAATGTACAACAAACAGTAACATAGCACTTACAAAATCTAAACACCAAATGGGATCAAATACAGAAAAACATAAATTAGAACAACTTCTATAACTATACAAACTATAATAAAAGTTCAACAGCACAAAGTACAAATCTGAAGCATTTACAGATTAAATTATTTAAACTAAAATTTATTATAGATGAACTTTTTATACAAGTAAACTTATACAAATAATATTTTAAAGAACACATGACACAAAACTGTTATAGATGTAATAACAAATATGAAACAAATGTTTACTAGCTTATTTGTTACAAAAACAATATAAAATTGCAAATATTAGTTAAAAATACAGCAACAAAAACATTACAAAAATACAAGACATTTACTGAACCCAACCTACAACTGTTAATAAACATATTTAAACAAACAATACATAATGTAGCAGACCTAAATTCAGCAATACTAGCAATAACTGATCAAAACACAATAAATTAAGTTAATAAACTAGTAACAAATTACAAAAAAAACATAATTTTACATGTTATATATTGTACAAAATTATAAACAACATATACAAAAAACTATAGATACCACAATGCAAAGAAGTAAAAGAAATTACTTAAGACAAAAAAAACAAAAACAATAAAGAAAACAAATCAAAAAGAAAAGAAAATAAACAAATACAAGAACAAATAGACAATACAACAGTAACAAACCAAAAAACAGTAACTAATTGAGCAATAAACAGAATTAATAAATAGGTTCTACTATTTTAAAAGCACAATACACCTCTAGTCATTATTGACAATATTATAGACTAAGTGAGGTTTTTGACTCTGCTTAGTAAAGTATAAATTGTAGATAAAGCAGTCTAAGTTTTAGTTTATTAGAAGTAATATATTACTATATATTATTATCAATATACTACATGTTTTAAAATTTAATAAAAAAACAGAGGCAAGACCTTACTTTTAAAAAAAAAAAAATTTAAAAAGCTTGTACTGATTCTAAGTTCTACACAGCCTGACACATTTCCTATTATCACATCTTTCTCATATTAACATTATAACACTAATATAATAATGGCATTTTATATAACCTATCTTATTCAGTAATTTATTAATAAATAGTTGTGCAACACATTTGTGCAAAACCAAGAACATAACAATGTGTACTAGATTGAACAGAAGAAACCATTGATGTTATACATCTAATTCTTCATCTGGTGTGCAATATATAAAAAAATTATTTTACAATACCAGATCATTCTACTAGTATATATTATAATTATGATCCAATACTATTTTATTATAATAAAAATAAGGTTGGTATTGTAAAATAATTTTTTTATATGTTGTACACTGGGTAAAAAATCAGTTGTATAACATCAATAATTCTTTCTGTTACTAGATTGGTATATTATGATACTAGATTTTATAAAGAAATAATTATAATAATATTATTATAATACAAAATTAATCTGAAGAATATTATTAAAGTATCTAATTACTATGATGTACTACAATTTCCAGATGCAATTAGAAGCAATATATAATAAATAAACATATATGCATGGATAATACTAAGTTGAGCTACTCACATTTCTAAACCTACATTATAGAAAATCTAAAACATATATTAATCCTATTTGCAATCACTGCATATTACATATAGAAGACAATTTATACTGACTAAAATATATAACAAACTCTATTTCTCTTAACCAACTAATTCAATAAACTATATATAAGTTTGATATGAAGCACAAACTTGAAAACAACAATATATCTACTTTATTACAACAGTTTACCCAAACACAAAGTACCATACAACTTCTTTTCAAAATACAAGGTTTGATTTCTGACAACATGTTCACAAACTGCAACATTACTTCATGTTTACTTACCAACCTATTTCACAAAATATCAATTAATATATACAACCAAATATGAACAGAAAGATGTAAAGCAATACATCAAAATAGTTTACTAACAAACACACTTACTGTTACAATACCTGAACATCCAGCTACAGATCAAATAATTATAAGTAAATATGAAAATAGGCAACCATTTTTCATACTACAAATATATCTATCTTCTACATTGCAACACTAAACCTAGAAAAGGTCTGATAGCCTACTCTAGTAAAGTTTTAGGTTGAGGATAAATTAGTCCTAACTATAGGTCCCTGTAATAATTTATGTAAAATGTTTAATTAATGTAATACCAAATTGTTCAATAAAGATCGAGGCCAGGACTCACTCTTTAAAAAAAAAAAAAAAAAAAGGTAATATACAAAGTACAAAATAAAATAAACAAAAAATACTCAAGTATATCTCTCGATACATTAGTTAGCATTAGCAGCGTTTAATATATAATAATGTGCATGTGTTCAGTATCGATTACACCATTAATCAACATATATCATTTGGAAATACGTTGATAAAGATTAGAGTTCATAAACTTTTTTTACCTAAAAAAATACTTAATAAATATATGCATCTAATTTAATGAAAAAATAAACTTAAAAAAGCCATTTCATGAACTTAATAATTCAGTCAATAAGTCTTTTTTGTGTATTATACAGTTGATTTTTATAACGAACCTTTCAGATATAAATTTCACAATATTAATAAAGCAAACCAATATAATATTAAGACTTATTTACCCAAATCAAGTTAAACTGAAATTAGTTAAAATAAAATGGAAAGTTCACACAGGACCCTTATGTCAAGCAAAAATCGACCTTTGACCTTGAAATTTCTGATCTGGTACCAATAAATCTTGGAATCTTGTGTAACAAAACAAACAGCAAAAAAATAAAAATTCTTATATAGAGCCAAATTTTATTATGCTAACCAACTTCCGATTTCTAATTAAAAATGTTCAACATTTTAATTTACATATAGCACTTACTTTTTCATATTAAATATAGATAAATACTTGAGATACTCCAATCAAAGTATTTGGATCGGAAGGATCTGATTTTTGCTTAACATAAGGGTACTCAGTTCACACTGGTACGAATAAATTTTCAAATAGAAAATTTTAAAATATACATAATTAACATATCAACAATACAAGCAAAACTGGGAAGTATACATTACAGGCTTAAAATTCACAATAATAAATAGCATTTTTTAAGTCAATGACCAAACATAAAATTCAATTAAAATGACATAGTAATATCCAGAATAATCTAATCGTGCAATATTTAATAGTATTTTAAACTATACAGAAATTAATAGGAATCCTGAGATGAATCACAAAAATCGATCATCCAATCTGATACATCATTTAACTCTACACTTTGTACTTCATAAGGTAGCTGTGCAACTTTGTCGAATTGTACTAAAACCAAGAACGTAGTCAATGATCTATTAATGTACCTATTTTTTGCCTTATCAGATGTTCTAACAATAAATATTATTTATATTGGCATTTATGATAATAAAAGAATGCACAGATGATGACATTAATGGTATATTTTGTGTTATCGAAATATAATCTGGGCTGAAAAGAATAAGCACAAGGCCTTCAGAAAGTATTAAAATCTGCTAATATGAGCTATACCGAAGAAATAGTTTTGTGTTTATTTGCTGTTCTGACTGTATTATCGTTATTGGAATCATTTATATATCGTATAAATTTTCTGCTTATATATCGTATAAATTTTCTGCTTCACTTGATTTGAATAAATCAGGCTTGTGGTTATACCGGTTTACTCTGTTTAAATACACAATTTTAGTATATCAAGTTTCAACTATTCTTGGAATTAATTTCAATAATTCAAAGGTATTTATTTTGAAGCATGACAAATCGGGCGTCTAATAGTGTGTATAGCATACGTTATACACATAATACACGTAGCACTTATAAATAATTTATATACAACATTGTGCAAGAACAATTTTTATTAGAATGCTAAAGATGTTTCATATTCAAAATTTTGAGATAGGATACTTTCATGATTTAATCTAGAATATTCTAAAATTTTTTTTTGCGTACTGTACTGTACGCGGTACATCACTAAGCGCGACAACCTATATTTTACTAAATGCAATACCGATACTCCTCACATCTCCCGTTCCCGGTTTTGCGTGACAACATCGCACAGCTATCTTATTATGTTAGATTTGGCTGGTGGATATAGATGGGACGCGCGTGACGCATAGGATTTTTAATATGATTCCAAAATAAGATTATCTGGACGGCATTACCATAACGCACTAAATAATATCTTGCCTACATTAACATATTTAGCCAATTCCTAATTAGAATTTATTTATTTACATACCATTTCACACATATATATATTATAAGAATTTACCTTCTTTACCGTTGGTATCTTTTGCTTGTGTACCAAAAATTTTTAAATTGAGAAATTACCGTAATTTTGTCATTTTAGTAATTTTACGTAAGTTTTGTGTAAGTTTCTGAAATCAAAATTACATGTGAAACATATATGATTGCTTTGATCATATGCGCATCGATTTGATTATGCAAATTCTTGAATATCGACAGCTAAATAGTGCTGACACTATATAACACACATGTAAAATTTACATGTTACCTTGCATTGTTAGTTTATAAAATGTAATTTTCAACCATAAGTGAAATATGTTCCTGAGCTAATTTTACAGTTACACAGGCTCAAACCATAAAATTTTCATTTTCGCAATTAAAAATTAAAAAATTGAATTCCGACCAAAATTAATGAATCCCACACGAGATGCGATCATGCGCAGGATTTTTGAAGAAACCGCGATTTTCCCATCTCTACTGATTGGTGATTAAGTCTTTGGTTACTTGGATTAGCAAAGCCAGGTATGTAATGATAATAGTGTAATATTATGGACGGTTTATAAGATTAGAACTTAATATTTTATGAAGCAAACGAGACCTAATTCTCTCAAGGGCCATTTCGGCCTTTATTTATAATATAAATTTCCGTCTCTTACAAATTACTTTTTATATTTAATACACAATAAAACCATTTGCACCTATTATTTTTAAGAATGTTTAATTTCTATTATAACGACCTCTTGGTATTCAGTATGTCCTTCCGCATCCAAAGCACCTCCATAGTGCAATAAATTGCATTTAATGTATCTTGCCGTCATCGGATCCAATCTTATTGGAAAATAACCACTTTTTATTATTTCCACCTAGGTTCAAGGAAGTCAGCGTAGTGTTCTTGCAAAGAAATTTTGCAAGCAATTTTCCCTCATCATTACCGATTTGATTATCATAAAGGGTTAAGGAATTTTAGTAAAGATCCTCTAAAAATGTTTTAATCCAACTCGATTATGTTTAAGATTCAAAGAGGTCAAAGTAGGATTTTTCTTACTAAGGATCTTTAAAAGTTCATCCTTATTTATCTCACACATATTTATAGAAGTAATCATTTGATTACCACTAATTTCTTTTAAGCTTAAATGTGTGAGATTGTTACCACATCTTAAAAACATCGCAATCAAAGAAAAAAAACCACGTTTTTAAGATCTTCGATTTCACAACCTTCATGATAGAGCCAATTTCTGGCTTCACAATATAGGTCATTTCTAAATGATCCTATATAACTTGTATATTCAAATAATGGCCTTTAAATGGAATTAGATGCGTTTGCTCTTCAGCGTTCAGAAATCGAAGAAGTACTCTTATAAGCAGTACATTCTTAAACCGATTCGTTGGTTCACTCCGTAAAATCTCTACAACGATTCTACAACACTGACGATTCACAAGAAGTCGAAAAAGAAGAATATAAAATTAGAATTCTTGTATAACAATATACAAGATCTTATTGTTAAAAATCGAAAATTTGTCAAAATTTATACAAATGAGTAGCATCTTACGACTGGAGTTAGCCTCAAATTGAACTGTTTTTCATAGCGATTAACGTAAACTATAGCAAAAATTTAGTTAGTATAGTGAACAATAAAAGTTATATAAACTATAATTGTAAAGAAAAGTATATAAGGCCCACCTTGTCACGGCAATAAGTATTCTTGAATATTGTGAGCTGCAAAACTGTAACCCGGAAGCACATGAAAGGAGGTTAACTAGCGGCTATATTGATCACTTGCCCGAAACGGGAATTCCAGTATTATAAGTTGTAAAAGTCCTAAACGTTGTATCAGGTCTTTAAGGGATATCAGTATCAGTGGAATCAAAAGTATAATTAGTAAAAATAAGTATAAGCAAAATAATAATATATCATAGATAAGATGTATAATGCGTACTAAGTAAATGAAAGTATATAATAAAAGCGGTTCGAATTAGAAAAAAATATATAGTTCATGATTCCAATAAATCCATCTCTTTCATAATTACATATCTTCCTACGTTATAAATAAATGCTTACATTTCGATCTACTGCTTAAGTGGCATAAGTGATACGATCGTCGCTCTTGTAATTTTGATAGACGTAAAATGTGCCGTTACCCTGTCCGGTTGATTCTCGACATACTGAGGACTACCATGGTTGTTTCCAACTCTCCTAACGTACCGTGGATATTTGAGGTTATTGTATTCCGGTCTGAGGTCCAAGAGGAAGGTCCCAGCCGTGGTTTTGATTATAGTGGTAGCGAGTACAAGGGTTAGTATAGGAAGACTTAAGACAAGTAGGAAGAAAGAAGTCATACCTACAATCTTAACCCACTTGCCAAATATAACCGCCTCTTATCGACTAAGCCCATTCGTAGGTTACACGACATATCCGATTGTGGAGCGAATTTCGAGGTTGTCAATATGTCGTAAAATCGTTCGTCATGTTAGTTGAACTCTTACCTCGTGACTATTATATACCCTATCTTGTATCGAATAAGAAAGTAAAAGAGTTATCATTAGTAATAAGAACCCTGAAATATTAAATATAATCTGATTAGGCTTATTGTTAAAATCGTAATTGATCTGGATCGTGACACTATAATCACAGTCGCATTACTCCTAACAAAAGAAATAAAATATCAGTAAAATCATAATAAATCGACTAAATTACATGAGTGAGAGTAAAAAGCACGTTTAAGCGAAGCTAACACCATCGCTACTAACTCCTTAACCGTGGTTACTCAGACCAATTCCTTCCACATCTCAATCGTAGCTTGTTGATATATAGGTTTAGTTGGTATTAGTGTATAGTAAGTTCTTAGATATCGACTCTAGAAGTATTCCGATGAAGCTTGCACTTAACATGCAAACCCGGTTCTTGACCCATGCTACCAAAGTCTGTACCTATACGCCACCAACCTTTGTAAATCAGGCACATTTTTTTTATAGGGGTATGATTCTTGTAAAGTGCATCAGCTAATGCTTTCCTTCTTCTAATCCAAGCTTATTATTGCCTTCTAATCTGATCTTTATAAATATTTAAGATCGTGAAGGTAGTATTCTTACAAGTGCTTTTATTGCCTCATTTATTTTCTCTGATCCACACATTTAGAAAATGATCCCAGATTGAATAGTTTTTTTTTTTAATCTCCAACACAGGAAAATAGACAGTTGTAATATTGAATTATTTATGGGCGCAATTGGTTTATCTTGACTTGAGAAATACCACTATATTGGGTTGATGCTAGTGCTATCCTAAACCCTTTGCCAAAGTCTGAAACATTTTAGATTTTAAGTTTCGGTTTTGCCCAAAATCTGAAACTTCCGAAACTGGCCGAAAACCTTCTAAAACTTGGCAAAACTTATGAAACTATCATTTATACTCTAACAAAAAATGTTTATTATGAGATTTTGCTACATTAATATGTTTGCCTAAACAAATTCCTACTCTAACCTAAAGAAGTAAAAAAATTACTAACTTTCTTAATATATGAATTGCGAAAATCATTTAAAAGGAAAAGTTTTTGATCTTGCCTTCAAAAAGTACGGACATGTGACCGTATTTACAGTGTCCCAATAAATCTTCAAGCTAGTTTAAGTTAGAGTTGGCATTTCTATTGAGGTTATAATTGGAAAACTTTTTGTTAGGAAAACAAAGGTGTTTAGTATGCTGAGCTTTTGATTTTTGGTAAAATAAACGTTTTTTCTGATTATGTTCGTTACACCTGATCCTGAAATATTATTAGTTCGCGTAGCAAAAATATCACGTGTTCAGACTTTTTTGAAGCGATACTGGGATTATTATTTATTATTGTAGGGCGAGGCTTACATGCGCACATATGAACTCTAAAAACTCTCCTACTCCAGAGCAAACTCCACCTGTATTTATAAAAAAATTATAGGGAAAAAAAGGAAAATTCGAATACTTCTCTACGGCTTTGACCATTTTTCTCATTGACATATGCCGTTTTACCTTTTTTTACTAACACTTTCCCTTTTTCTACGACCCAGCCGTCGTTCTATTAGCAATTTTCATTGAGTTTCATTCTTCCAACGCCGACACACAACCTAGCATATGACGATGCATTTACACGGCCACAGACTTCACCTATCAAGGTAATATTACCTTGACAGATGTCAACCAAATCGGGCAGGTGGCTTTTCTCAATGGGATCGGCGCTGTCACTTAATAGGGAACCTCGGTCACGGGCATCGTGGTACGACGGTTTTTCATGGTGCATTTCGTGGATGGGTTCTCATGGTTCTAGGGTCGGTTTTGCCCATAACAATAGAGATGTAAATTGAGTTTTAACTTTATAAAAAAAAAAATAATAATAATACTAAAAAATTATTCGAATAAAAAAAAAACTTATTCGAATATAAAAAATTATCCAAATAAAAAAATTTATTCAAATAAAAAATCTTATTCGAATAAGAAAAAATTATCTAACCGAAAACTACTCCAATAAAAAAAAAAAAAACTATTGTAATAAAAAAAAACTATGCTAATAAAAAAACACATTTTAGCAAAAAATCCTATTCTAGCAAAGAAAGAACCTATTCTAGCAAAAAAAAAAAAAAACTACTCTAGCAAAAAAAAAAAACCATTCTAATTATTCGAATAAAAAAAATAAAACCTTATCTAAGAGAAACCTATTCTAAAAAAAAATCCTATGCTAAGTAAAAAATAAAAGTAAAACCCATTTTGGTTCAAGTCAATATAGGTGACCTCTCTGGCAAAAGTTCCTAAAACGCATTTTGCCACTACCGCTACATTATTATGATTTTGGCCGAAATTACATCATCATATGATTACGTGATCTAACGAATAAATTAGTTTCGACCAAACCAACATTTTGCCAGAGGAGTCACCTATATTAAACGATCCATTTTTGATTTTCGTCTCTAATGGTGCAAGGTCTTACGTAATAGTGCACTTAATGCTGCCCATGACAGAGCCCACCATATAAATACAGAAGCTCACCTTTATGCTATTAGCCAATACTATATCATTAGAAACAGGAAGTGCAAATAGACGTTAGGAAGGTGTAAGTCGGCACCAAAGTAACTTGCTAAATCTATCATCGGCTATATTCGCGGTCGATATGGTATAATTAGTGAAGCTCATGTAATATTAAAGTAGAAAGTAATGAATGTGAGAATCTGTACAAGAAAATATATAAAAAGAACCAAAATCCTACCTTCAATAAATGAGATCAGTTAAAGCTCAGCATTGTAAAATGTTTGGCTCTACTAATTCTCCCCCTCGGCAAGTAAAATACATAGTAACGGGCAATAAATCCCGTGACGTAGTCGAGAGTTCTAATTGACTCAAGTAGATTTTAATACATGAAAGATTTTAAAAGAGCAGATTTTCTTTAATAGCAAGATCGCCGGTTCGCATTATATTGGAGGACAAAAAATGTGGAAGGATCACACTCGAAGTTCAACCACAGACTCTTATGGGATGCCTCAAGAAGCATAATACGAAACAAGGACACCTCCGGTGAAATTTCGTCAAAAAACAAGAAACTCCAGAAAAAAACGGTTCCGGTAATATCATATTTGCCTGCTTTTGATATTTGATGGACGGTTAAGTTTGTTCTTCTTATGGGATGATTTAACGACTTTTCTTTGATCAAAATCCAATACAATGTTATCCTATCAATATGTTCTACTACGGTCACTTCTCCAGTGTCATGGTTAGCACGGTTGACCGACTTGAGTAATTTTAGCAGCCGGGCCAGACAGAGGGTCTGGAATCGACACATATTACTAATTCAAAAAGAAATTTTATTTGCTATACAAGATTGTATTCAAAAACAGCGTTAATATAAAGACCATTTTTTAAGCTGCTTGCTGTTGAATTTTCGGTTAACATCACTTTTTGAACTCTTGGAAGAGAGAAACGAATAAACAAATTTGAACTAATTTGATTGGCAGATGGAAATCAAGAGATTCATTTCTCAGGGGAGCCTTCAGCTGGGAGGTGATGTTAACCGAATAATAAACTTCGAACGGCCTTATTAAAAAAGAAAGATAACAAGTTATTTAGCAAAGTAGGTATGTACCAGTAAGATTTTTCATTCTCCACACTTTCAAATCAATTTCAACCTCAAATGCACTATTGTATTAGCCTCAAATTGAACTGTTTTCCAATAAAGATTTTCTAAAAATTGCAAAACTTTGATATCGTCATTTTAACCAAAAGAGTCACCAATAACGTCGATATACAGTCGTACCCCTAAATGCATCCAGTCAGAACCATAGTGAAAAAAAATTTTAAATTTTGGACTTAGAAAGGTTTCAATTCTAGAAAATAATTATATAGGATTCTTATAAGTTGGCCAAACCGTACTGAGAAAAAATTCAAAGAACCATTTTTTTTTCTAAAAACTTGCATATATCTCAAAATTTTACTTATAAAACTGTTCTTAACACTTAATAAAAAATTCCTGGCAAAATTTTACTATAAACGCCATTACCTTTGTTGCCTTCGCCACATATGCATGTGCTCTAACTTCGAATTAATTTCTAATAAAATAATTATTAGAGAGAGTCTCATGAATTTAAGTTTCGTTACCCGTGCTGATCCGACTAGTAAACTGCTGCAAAACCTGAGCAATTTACGATCAAACTGACACAGGTCTACAGTCCAATACGGTTAAAAAAGGTTGTAGTTGGTGTATAGTATAGTTCAATGATACTGTCGTAAAAGGAATTACCGGGCACAAATGTACATTTGTATATTTGTACATAATGATCAACGTAAAATATAGTAAAAATTTAGTTAGTATAGCAAACAATAAAAGTTACATACACGATAATTATAAAGAAAAATATATAAGGCCTACTTTGTAGTGGCAATAAAGAATTAACTCTTGGAGTTCGAAAATCTTTCAAATTTTAAAAGTGTTTGTCCCTAATAAGTATTCTTGGATATGTTCCCTTCACACTGGAAAAATAGTTCGTAGTATTAGTGAGCCTTGACCTCGTGACTATTATATACCCTATCTCGTATTAATTAAGAAAGAGAATAAGTTATTAATAGTAATAAGAACCCTTAAATCTTAAATACGAACCCGATTAAGTTTGATTAACTATTGTTAAAATCTATATCAAGTAATTGATCTGGATCGTGGCTCGTGATTACGTGACATCATGAACCGAATCCACAATAGCATTATTCCTAACAAAAGAAATAAAATATCAGTAAAGTCATAAGAAATTGACTAAATTAAATAAGCGAGAGAAAAAGCACACTTAACTGAAGTTAACACTATCGCTACTAACCTCCTCAATCGTGATTACTCGGACCAATTCCTTTCACACCTCGATCATAGCCTTGCCGATGCGTATAAGGACTTAATTACTATAATTTTGGTTAGAGTAGTTTAGTTGGTATTAGTGTGTAGTAGGTTTTTAGATATCGACCCTACATGTATTCCGACACAGCCAACATGCAAACCCGGTTCTTGACTAGTGATGGGCAATGCACATGCAATTATGATACGTATGTACTTGCTTCTTGACGTTGCAGAAGTTGCTAACTTATATTGCTGTTACGGTTGCTGTTGCTTCTGCTACTGCTTGCTATTACGGTTGCTGTTGTTCATGTTTTAAATAGCAGGAGATTAAAAATAAGATAGTGATGAATAAAAAAAAAAACATGGTGTTAAACTAAACCGATTTTACTGTGATTGTTCGTGTAACCACGCCAGAGTATCTTACGTATTTTATAATTCCTAATTTGGTAAGATTTCCTGCACTATAACGTTAAAGAAATTACGTATTAATTACATTTTATATCAAATTTTTATGCAAAAATTAAAATTTTACTTAATAAATATTTTTAAGAACCTAATAAACAATTGGATATATTGAATCTACTTCACTTCAATGAATACTTATACTAGTCTATAAGTATTGAATTAAACCCTAAAATCGCTTTGAAAAATGTGATAATTGAAAATATTAATATTAAAGAAAATAGATACTTGAAACGAGTTCACGTGTTTCAAGAAAAATCAACAGCGTGATACATCTGATCAGAACTTACCCAGTTAAAGAGATCAGAAGTTAATTTTTAAAGAGATGAGATAGTAATTTTAGTAGTCAAAAATTACCAAACATGAGATTAAAAACCCACATAATTTAAGGAAGAAAAAACATATTCGTAACAACTGTTATATGTAACAAGTCAATCATATTTCGTTTTAAGGTTTGGGTTACACGAATTATTAATAATTTTTATTAAATAAGATGTGTAACAGGCTGTTACAATTAGATTCTTCCTTTAAGAAATATAAAGACGAATTAATTTGTGGCATCTAAGTTAAAAACTTAATTCACTTGACATAATTAGCAATTAAAAAAATTTTTGAATCTTGAAATAGAAAGCCAATAATACTGTATTACGTCATAAAGCGTATAAAATATTGGTTTATTTAATTGAAAAAAAAGCTTTGTATTAATAAGAAAGCTTTAAACAGTTTCAACCCTTCTGTAATGAATTGACGGTGAAAAAAATTTCGGTATAAAAAATTGATATGTTTTATTAAGAACCTAGAAAGAACTATTGTGTAATTTAAATATATAAGTTCATTATATTCAGAGTCGACTGGATATACTGTATTAGCAATTTATCAAGCTAATTAAATTTGAAATAAAATTATACTTACTATCTAAATAATTTATACAATAATAAAATCTAAAAAAATATAAAAAGTGTAATTAATCTCTAATAGAATATTTTAATATAGATAAATATAATGAAATCTATACTTACTCTCTAATCATTTTAAAATTTAAATAATAAATTATTTAGTTAATTAATATAAAAATATATAACTATAAAGTAAAATTTAGTGTACATTTGCCGACTAATATTTTACAGAATATACAAAAACATATGCTATAAGTGATTAAAGTAACTGATATTTATCATTGAATAAATTTATATTTACAATCTAATATTTATAAAATATAATAAGTTATTGAAGTTATTTGAAGTTATTTTGATACTTTTAGTAAAAAATCTATACTTACTATCTAAAAGATATTAAATATTAATAAAACTTCTATTTAAAACTCTGTTTATATAAAATATATATTGTACAATACAAAAATATTATTTCATACTCACGAACTAATAGTTATAAGATAATCAATATCTATTAGTAACTTGTTATAAATAATATGAATAAAATTGCAAAAATTTGCAAAGTATTTGTCAACATAAAAGATTAAATTAAAAACACAATAACTTTACTTACGGTCTAAAATAGTAATTAATAATAATGAATAAAAATATTATTAATATTACTTTTAATGAAGTAACTATAATCTTAAAAATAAATATTAAAGTTTATATTTACAACCTAATAATTTGTAAAAAGATAATCAAATAAACTTATAACTATAAAAATAAATATTAAAAAATATATATATACTTACGAACTAGAATATAAAGTATTATTATATTAGTAAAATCGATTTATAATAATTGTAGCTATTATATTGTCGTAAAATAATACTAAAGTGCATAATTTTGATGTAATTTTGAATTATGGATATTGTATGAAAGAAGCTCAACCGGGACCATTGTTAAATAAAGCACATGTATTATTTTACGAAAATATTATATAAAAGCTTGAACATAATACTTACTGCCTAATAATTTTAATAAAGTATACAATTATATATTAGCGAGCTATTAGTTAGTTATAGAATCTAAAATATATATAATAAAATCTGTTCTAACACCCTGAAAAATATATTAAATAATCAATATTTTTATAAGACTTGTACGATAAAAATTGATTTAAAAAAATTATACTTACTTTCTAATATCAATTTATTAAAAGTTATTATTTAATGAAACTAATATTTAGAAGTTTTAATGAATTAAATGAACCTAATATTACCGCCTAATAATTATAAAAAAATATTTATATTAATATTAATTGATCAAGAATTTTATTCAAATTAGAAAGGATGTTTATAATAATAAGCAGTTAAACTCACATGCTGGTAATTTGTATAATAAGAACATATAATGTTAGCATATAATTATAAAAATAAATATAATAAAAAACAATACTTACCACCTAATAATTCGTACAGTAAAATATTATATAAATAATGTAAATCAGTTGATTAATAATATAATTAAAAAAATTAATTTATATAAAATTACTTACAGCCTAATAAATTAATGGAACAATAAGTTATTAATCATATAATACTGTTGTTTAATACTTCCGTTATAAAAATTTAGCTTAAAATAAACCTATACTTACAACCTAATAATTTAAAAAATTAATAATTCTATTAAATAATTACAATAAATTACTGATTAAAAGCAAACCCTAAATGAAAATTACTCGAAAATTTTATGAAAATATTAATAAAATTGGAATTGAATATAATTAAAATCTTCGCTTTCATTAAAAAAAATAAAATAAAATAAACTTTGCATCCTTATTTTATTTTATTTTTTTTAATAATATTAGGTTGCATTTAATTCTGTAATATATGTACATAGTTCAAAATACTGTAGAAATAGTAAATACTGTATGATTACCTTCTATAAATTTAAAAAAAATTAAAATTATTAAAATCAATCAATTACGTTATTTAGGAACACTTCTTTTTAAGCTGGAATTATGATACATACTTACCAACTAGTATTTAAAATAAATATTAAAATTAATTAAATTAAGCATTATTACTAGGTTAATGTGTAGCATTGTATGCCCGAAGCACATGATAATCATCATATTGCAAAAACGCGTGATTGCATATTTTTTGTTACACTAAAGTACAAATATAGACACGCGTGCGGACGAAGAAAAATTTTCAAATTACGTTTTTGGTGCATTGATAATTATTTAATCAAAAACGTAACTATTGATGCAACAAAAACGCAACTTTTGTATCGCCGTGACTAAAAACTAAATGTCCTCCGCTACGCTCCGGACAAAAATATAGTAAAAATCCATACTTACGAGCCAATATTTTCTAAATATAAAATTAAAATATTACATAATTTAAAAGTGTAAAAAATAAAAATATATACCTGAAAATTTTAAAATGCAATACGAATAAATTAGTGAATTTAAAGATTGAAAAAAACTTTAAATATAAAATTGATTCTAATGAATTTACATACCAGCTGTAATTTATAAAAACATATCAATATTTATATTAATTAGTTAACTAATTAATAATGTCGTAAAGTTAAAAAATTGTATTGAAAGTAAAAATTATACTTACAGTCTGATAATGTTGCTTAGAAAATATGGCGATGTAAATGAATTAATTAAGTTGTAAAAAATTGTTCACTAACAATTTATGTTAAATAGATTAATTATATTATTAAATATCGATTACCAAAAATATTATAGAAATTTATACTTACATCCTAATAATTGTGATAGATTAAAATCAATCAATTATATGATTTACGACTTGTGACTATAATAAAATTAGGATTAAATAAAAATAAAAGATCTTACTGTACTTACGTTCTATTTTTTATTTTTTGTTTTAGTAAATGAAGAATAAATTATTAAATTAATTTACTGTAAAGTGAGATGACAGCCACATAGAGTAGATAGTGAATATTGCATGGTTAATAAAACACTGGCGCATGCATGATACCTGGGATAATTTAGTGGGTATATAAATAGGTTATATATTTTTTTTTCATAAAGATCGATGTATCACCACCTTATTTCTAACCAAAAGGCATTATCTACAATCGTACAATAGCGATAATAATAGAAATATGTATGAGTCGTAAAAATTCATTAAATAGATTTTACCTATAATATACCCTTATTAATAACACAAGAGAACAAATGGCTCTAACTATTGGATCATTCGTAAAAATAATTTATAAGCCTTTTTAACCATGCATATTTTTGCCATATATCCTATCATTTGTGATCTTACTTTTAAATAGTTTGTTAAATTCTAGTGGCTGTCACTGATGCGTCAAATAAGTTTAAAAATATTGCATTTAATCACATTTAATCCTATACTTACCGACTAATTATTTATGTCAGTGAATATTAACCAGTTATTAAAGTCAATAATGTCACTGTCTTATTTTAAAAAATTTATACTCACATTCTAATAATTTATTAATAAATGAACATTAAAAACAGGGAATATAAAATAAAAGTAATAAAATTCATACTTACTGACTAATATTTAATAATAGATTCGTATTAATATGAATATTAGCACTATTCAGAGGCATGTACCGTAAAACTCAAAAAATAAGCACCACACCTTCTACCTTGCTTTTTTCAACTCAGATTAACAGGAATAACTTACGAATATTTCCACTAATCTGGATTGAAAAAGTAGGATAGAGGGGCGTGGTGCTTATTTTCAGAGTTTTACGTTAATTATTAAAAATTAGTATAATTAATTTATATTTACCAGCTAAGATTTTATGTAAAAATTTTATCAAATAAGATATAGTGTTATTCAAAATGCGTAGTTAAACTATACTTACAAACTATATTTTATAGAACATATGATTAATTAATAATATTTCTTAAAAAAAATGATTGTTAAGCTAAATCTACTCCCACTAGCTGATAATTTATATAAGCATGAATTTTTAAATCTAAATAAAGGCGTGCTGTCTGAAATAAAGTCTATACTTGCCACCTGATAGATTAATAAATAGAATATGTAAAATGAAATAAATTTAGAAAATATTAGCTTGTTAATAAAACTTAAGTAAAAATGTTAATTTAAAAGATAATAAATAATAAACAGCTAAAATTTGTAAGAATAAATAAAAGATATTAGGAAGTTTATTCAAAAAACAAATTATAAAATATTACGGATATTATAAATTTTTATTACTTTGTTTATTAATAGTGTCGAAATGGGAGTAGGCATGGTAATATTAGAAATAAAAACCAGAATGATAACGAAATCGAGGTAGAATTTTTTTAACATCGTGACAAAAAATTTTAAGCGTAAATAATATGAATTTTGTATAGGTACAGTAAATATGAATTTTTTTGCAGGTAAAAGTGCAGTTCTGTAACGCCTATATACCTTTTGACGGTCGATTTATACACACAAACACAGTTACTCTTAGTACCATATGATGCGGAGTAAAGTATCCTTCGTGCCAAATAGAGTAGATCTCCTTCTTAGTTGTGTATTAATTTTACCTATAAGTAACTAAATTAACTCAATGCCTATGATGTTTACTAACTTAAATACGAGCGGTACTCGCCCATATCTATATGAGAACTGCATAAGTACGGTAGTTTTCATATGATTGACATCACGATGTTTTACAGTGAGCTTGTCGACATATTATGCTTAAGTTCACTTGCTTAGCTAATTCGCGTAGAATGGAGCATCGTACAGGCACTGCCACAGTTTATACGATGAAGTATTTAATTTAAGCAAAGCTACCTCTTTATTGGAGAATCTCGTTTCCTATATAATACAGGATTATGACTGTTACATTTATACGTAGTTAAAAATTTTATAAATGTGACTAATAATTGTATTTGTATATGTATTCGTGTAAGGATTGCATATGTAGACTATTTCACTGCGCCTTGTTTAATTTACGTGGCATATACCCTAAAAACTTTATATGTAACATACTATTAATAAATTTTTTTTTGATTTCATTAATCCTACTTTATTTGTAATAGTTTAAATGTATTCGTCAGATTTCTTGGGCTAAATTTTTTAGAATTGGAATATAAAAATGCTGCCTTGTATAAATTGACCTTAAAATAATAAATGTCAAATATTATTGATTTAATTTGATTAATAATATTTGAACATGTTTACATGTTTTGTCATATTTATATGTGTAAAATGGATCACATTACAAGAAATAAATTGGATGTTAAAAAATTTTTATTCACGAAAAGATCATAAAAAATTACTGATCGTGTAAGATTCATATAATTGTTTGCAAATGTAAAACGACATCTGTATGTAAAACTATTAGACATGAATATAATCATTAGATAAGGTAGATGGGTGATGCGTTTCTTTTTTTATACCAAAATTTCTAACGTAAAAATATGGTAGCAACATCTGTAGCATGTTACTTGATATTCTAATTGCTAATGTCTACAACCTTACTTATAATAAGCGTAAATGTAACTGCCACCAGCCCCAGCACATAGGTCTTTATAAATAACATTCCATCCTTTATAATATGGTGGTGACTTTCTTTTACTTTCTATAAATATGATTTTAAAAATAGGTTGTTTTTCTACTTCCCCAGTCCTCCATATGAGGTAAATGTATTTCCCACCAACACCACTATTAATATCAACGTCAATTGACTCCCAATGAGCAGGCGTGTGTGGTCCCGCGTAATCTTGGATCAAGAAATTAATACTTGTAACGGGTTGATGATCTTTCTCATAATGCATACCGACGTATACGAACTTGCCACCATGATGAACGTTGAGATCCTGTGGAGACCATTCCATAGTATCTGTATTCGGTGGTGGATATTCGTGATCCCAAGCTTCAACTGAAAATCCAGTTAATGGAATCATTTGACTTTCATACTTATACAGTTGTGAATGTGAAAGCTAACAAAAAAAAAGATTATAATTGTTAGAGTATTATTACGTATTGAATAAATGGAACAAAGGTAATTAATTTTTTATATATTTAAAAAACAATACGATTTTTGTCTTCTTTTTTTTTTTTTACAATATTTTCACTATTCCTTACCAGAAGAAAAATTGCAAGTCCTATAAGAGATGCGAAAGACACTTTTACTTTATTATTTGTACTTTGAGATATAGTAAATAGCAAAAGAATTAGAAAAGAGCACGCAGCCGCTGCAAAAAAGTCGACAAACCATGTAGTAATAAAAAACATTAGTGAATTAAATCTTCTATTAATTTGATTAAGTTTTTTTATCAAATCTTATAGATTTTTTTAATAGAAAAAGCGTTATAAATCAATTTGAAAAGATAAGAACAAGAAAAATCAACATTTCATATTCTTGAAAATAGAAAAAAAATCATTAAAATTACGGCATCATGTTCAACAATTCTACACGTATCTGATTGGATGATATCATCTTATATTTATACATTGACTTTATAAAATATTGTTCTATCATTTACACATTACCTATGGCGAATGATTATTACTTATTATGTTTCGCACACGACTAAGTTTAAATTTTCGCTGAACAGTTTTTCTTTTCGCTTAATAATGGTAAAATTATGTTAAAAACCTACTCAACTATTAAAATACAGTTTGAATATGAACTTTGAATAAGCAATAAATAATGCTGTACTGATTATCATATAAACAGTAACATTTTCTACCACATTTCTAATACAAATTCTTTCGATTATAATAGATGAAATTTGCGCTGAATTTTGGTAAAACCCGCCTTAGATCATCAGGTTAGGGTAAAATCAACAAAAGGAACTCATAATTAGACATTTGTATGATTGGCTAGTGTAAATCAATTGCCTGAGTAACTTATTTACAAACTTTAAAGTACTTTTTGAGAATGTAGCGTTTCATTAACTAAAAACCATCGTAAATACTACCAATATTTGCAGAAGAGTGTCAACGTTCTTATGTAAAAATAATCAAAAAAAATAATCAATAACCTGGAGAATTTCACTTAGAAGTGAATATTTACTACTCATTACTATATTGGCTGTATATAAGTGTTAAATGCCTGAAATTGTTAGCTGAAAAGACTAAAAGAACAATTAAGACGTAAAGTTTTAAGTAATGAAGAGCTTTTTATTGTCGTTTAATTTATTCTTGCATATTAGATTTATAGGAATTAGATCTGGTAACATACAGTTTTTTTTTCTATTTAAGTTTAGTATGTCTGTTATTTAGGTTTGGTTCGTTTTCAGATTAATATTCATGGGTTACAACGGTCAGATTATTGTAGTTTATAAACTCATTTGGTTATTATAGTACATTTTGTGTTTGTCAACCGTAAATTAAAAGTTCTAGTTTATATATCGTATATTATTTAATGAATCCGGTTTTTTTTTGTGTGTATTTATTAGTTTATAAGCTTCTTTATAAGATGTTTTCGGTTTCAAATAGTATTAACGTAGTAACGATAAATTTGATTTATAAACTGTGTAATTTGATTGGTTAATTGCCAACGGTTCATCAAAAAAACTTCACAACATTGGATCACTCTACCGTCAGTCTTATAAATATAATAATAATATTCACCTGTTGTGCTATACTGATAACCCAGTATCAAGAATGTGGGCGGACCGCACATTAAAGATAAACCCTAGTGCTGCTGCGCACATAAAAATTTTTAATGTGTGCAAGAAAAAAATAGTCCTAAGTAAGTAGCACAATCATTTTGTTATATATCTTCATTATAAAAATTTATCTATTTTTAAAATTGATGAAATCAGATATCAATAAATATTTAAAGATATAATTTAATTTCAATATTCATATAATATCATGATCATTGACGTTAGTTAACAAGTTAGCTTCATATTATGAATTTAAAATTTTAATGAACGCATTGCGTCCATAATTTTAAGACATATGTGTGCGAGGCGCATAGGCACTCCGCTCCTTCTTCTAATTTGTTACTTCAGCGTGTAACTATAAATTATATAGTTATGTATATAGTATTGATTGCTGTAAAATGTAATCTTGATTCCTGTAAGAATTGGAAGATCTTATGTTTTAACCATTTATACGGATTTGGATAAACTAATTTGCAAATATGCGTATTTGCAATGTAAATGTTTACAATATACATATTTGCAACATGCTTTCGTAACTAATGGCTCTAATGAATAATTAACATAGCATTTATCCAAGCTTCCAATGTTTTTTTTAAACTGTACTGATATAAATTTATATATTTGTCTTTTAACCTTTTACACTTTCGTGTCTAATTTTTTACCGGGCAGATGAACTGATAATCACTGATCATCAAAGACTGCAGCGAAAGACTGAGCGAAAGAACTTACAGAAATGTGTCACTAACCTTTTAACGAATATTGTTATTAATACTAATCATATTAATAAGTAATTGATTTACATACAAGAACTTTTTAAGGTCAAACCTCATCTTCAATATGATTAGCTAATTATCATAATAGTGATCAGCTATAATTATGTTTACGCCATCATCAAATTGTTTTTTTATAAACTTTATGTAGTCATATAAAGTTATATAGGCCTATAAACCCAATGTAAACTTATATAATAAGAATTGTTATATGTAAACTACGTAAATTTTATATCTAATTTTATTTATTATTTATATAAATATAAAATCCATATAAATATTATTTATATCTATATAGAAATGACTTAATTTACTTCAGCTATTTTTCAAAAGTGGCTAAAGTAATCACTGATCGATGCACTAAGTAAAAATGTTCGACATGCTCGAAAACCTTCCCCAAACCCCTAATTTAAACTTTAAAATCTAATCCTAGCTTTAATATTTTAAGTTGCTATTTTACATAATTCTATATAGAAATATATATAGATTTATATAAATAGATATTTAAATCTACATTGGATTTATAAAGCTACATAAAAATTTTACATAATTCTACATAAAAACAACTTCGTGATGGCAAAATTTTTGTTGAAAACTGAATATGCAAATCATAACGTAATTTAAGTTTCAATGCGATTAGCGAGTGATCATAATGTCGTTCATTTATTTTAATAAATCAAAATAAAAATTGTAAACTATACTTGAGCGATTCTTCTACAGTATTATTCTTCTATTTATCAAATGTCATTGTAAAAAATTAACAAATCAAAAATATAAAAGAAAAAAGAAAGCTATCCGATCGAGAGACAATTGTATTAAATGTCGAAAAAGTAATAAGAAACTGTCGCCGAAAAGAATTATAATTCTTGTCATAAGTTAAATACAGAAAAATATCAGCCAGAACCCACTAGTTTTAGGTATTCAGGTTGTCTTACCAAATAAGAAATTATTGGTGGAGCAAAGGTTAAGAGATAATAAGTTCTGCGATCTTTTCCTATAATTTTATTTCAATAAAACTCTATAAAGAGTAAAATAATAATTTGTTGGCATCGAGGATGAGGATCCATGACAAGTTACTTGTATGACCTCTTTGATACACAATTAATAGCCAAGCCAAGATTATTTGTCGTATAAAAGTAGCTGTAAATCGAAATTATACTTTTTTAATAACAAAAATACTTGATTAATATAAAATTTATCAAGTTATGAATATTTATCATAATGATAAATACAATTAACCCTACTTAAAGTATTTTCCACCAAGTAAAATTTATGACATAGTGCAGGTTGTATATGATCAACCTACACAAGCAAAATTATATTTGTCGGGTTTATTTTAGTGTGCTCATTAAAGTAACATCTTTATTTATTTATTTATTTATTTATATTGTCTAGAGCCTAAGGACACAATTTTTATACAAAATGGTCATTTTTGATGGTTTTTTTTTAGTATAGTATTATGAAATGGTGATCGACAAAAAATTCGATGTTACTTTTTTGATGTTTTGGGCTAGGTAGACAAAAAATAGGTTTTGCGACAAATTGATTTTTATATTATAAAATCTATATTATTTCAAAGGAAAATAAATTGAGTCATCCGTTAGGCTCTATAAATATAAATAAACAAAAACAAGACGTTATTTTAAAGAGCACGCTAAAATAAATCTGACAATTATAATTTTATTTATGTAGGTTGGCTTGTTCCAGAGTTATTGCAATATAAATTTTATATTATTTCTAATTATAAAAGAATTTGATTAATGATCCACTAATTAGACTTGCATGAAACACTCTAATCGATTAAGCTTATAATACACGTGATACGTTTCTATTTAGAGATGCTCATGTAACCAACTATGTACCAATAAAACTATTGTCATCATTCATACAACGTTTCACGACATTTTATATTGGTTTATATAAAGGTAACAATCCTAATTTACCGTTATACTATATTCATAGTTCTTTCAAAATGATAAAGTTACCAAACGAATGCTTTTTTGAAATATTTGATAATTTTCGAACTAATTATAAAACCTTATTTTCTTGCCTTCTTGTAAGTCGTCAATGGTGTAGATTTATTATACCAATATTATGGAGTGAACCTACAAATCACTTTGGTGATAAAAGATTTATAAGAATATATTTGTTAGCATTAAATGCTGAAGAGAAAGCTCTATTAATCCCCTTTAAACTTATTTTTCCAAATTATCGAAAGCCATTATTTGAGTACGAAAGTTATACTACATCTATTGGTTTTTATTTGGTCGATGGAATCAATGATTGGCTTATAAATGAAGGATATGATGTAAATTTTAACGAAAAAAATCAAATCGTAAATAATATTGAATGTACTTTAGTTGCAATGTTTCTACGAGCAAGCAAAAATCTTAAACATTTAACTCTTAATAATATTACTAATAAAATGATATCATCAAATGCACTTTTCAAAAGTACCACTTTAACTTCTTTAAATCTTGAATCTAATAAACTTGGACCTGAAGGAGGAAAAGCATTAGCAGATGCACTTTGTAAGAATACTACACTGACTACTTTGAATCTTGAATGGAATAACCTTGGACCAGAAGGTGCAAAAGCATTTGCAGATGCGCTTTGCAAGAATACTACGTTAACTTATCTGAATATTAATTGTAATAACATTGGATCAAAAGGTGGAAAAAAATTAGCAGATGCACTTTACAATAATACCACGTTAACTTCTCTGGATCTTGTTAGTAATGAGATTGGACCTGAAGAAGGAAAAGCTTTAGCAGACGCTCTTTGTAAGAACACTACACTGACTTCTTTGAATCTTAGTTTGAATAACCTTGGATCAGAAGGTGGAAAAGCATTAGCAAACGCATTATGCAAGAACAGCACATTGACTTCGCTGAATCTTGAATCTAATAACCTTGGATTAGAAGGTGGAAAAGCATTATCAAACGCACTATGTAAGAACAGGACGCTTACTTCTTTGGATCTAGAATCTAATAATCTTGGACCTGAAGGAGGAAAAGCATTAGCAAATGCACTTTATGAGAACACTGCGCTGACTTTTCTGAATCTTGATTGGAATAACTTTGGACCAGAAGGTGGAAAAGCGTTAGCAGACGCACTTTGCAAGAATAGCACGTTAACTTATCTGGATCTTAATTGTAATAGCATTGGATCAGAAGGTGGAAAAGCATTAGCAGATGCACTTTGCAAGAACACTGTGCTGACTTCTTTGAATCTTGAAATTAATAAACTTGGATTAGAAGGAGGAAAAGCATTAGCAGATGCACTTTGCAAAAATACCACATTAACTTCTATGGATCTTGTTAGTAATGAAATTGGACCTGAAGGAGGAAAAGCTTTAGCAGGTGCACTTTGCATGAACACTACGCTGACTTCTTTGAGTCTTAGTTCTAATGATCTCGGATCTGAAGGAGGGAAAGCATTAGCAAATGCACTATGTAAGAATTGCACATTGACTTCTCTGGTTCTTCGAATTAATAATCTTGGATCAGAAGGTGCAAAAGCATTAGCTGATGCACTTTGTAAGAACACCACGCTAACTTCGTTGGATCTTTGGAATAATGATCTTGGATCAGAAGGTGGAAAAGCATTGGCAAATGCACTTTGTAAGAATACCACATTGACTTCTTTAAATCTTAATTATAAAAATTTTGGACCGGAAGGAGGGAAAGCATTAGCAAATGCACTTTGCAAGAACACGACGTTGAAAGAATTATATATTCGTGATAACGATATTAATTTTATTATAAATTCAAATAATCCAAATATTAAAATATATCAATAGAAATAATTATATCAATATTTATAAACGTAATATGTGAAATATAGTAAAACCTAATTATTTAGAATGTAATAAAATAATTAGAAAAACTTAATAAATTATTAAACACATAATTTTATGCGTTGTTTGTTTAACTGTTTTACTCGTTAAAGAATGCAGTTCCATTCTTAAAAAAAAAAACTCGAAATTGGTTGTAAAAACGTGTTTAAAGTAATATATTGTAATACAAGGTTCTGATTATCATTTTTTTGAAAGAACATAATCTTGATAAAGTTAGCTATCATGCTGTTTGACTTAATCAGGAGAATGTCCTTTCGGAAAATTCTCGTAAATATAGATGTGTTCTAACTTGATGAGAATCAAAATCGGGACAGTCCCGGGTGAGAATTTATAATTTTGGACCAGACTATGTTAACTAAAAAAAATTTTTTTACTGCTATTATCAAAATTCCTGGAACACCTCACAAAATTAGCCGAATAATTTTTCAGCGATTTGATTGGTATATAAATTACATAAATTATAATTCACATTACGTTTGCGCACAAACTAAACACACTAAACATGTTCTAAATATGTTCTAAACATGTCAAGTAAGTGTTCAAACGAAAATTTGATTATGTTGAACGTGTTGATGTCGTGCTTAAAGTTGACATCTGCTTGAAATTACCAATTTATGCACACTAACAAAATTAACCCCTGAAATTAGACCTTCCTTGCTCGCGTTATAGTTAGTAATTTTAGGCAGTTTCAACTTCAGGCGCTTGAAGTTACAGCTTCAAACAGATACTAACTTCAAGCACGACATTGACATTTATAATGCCAAAATTACATATTAAACAAGTATAACATGTAACAGGCGTGCGATTTTTGATATTTGAATAACGTTGGCTAAATTTTCATAAAGCTGGTAAAAATTAGGTACGTACATGCATATGTACGATTTTGCCGAAATTACAAACTTAATCGAATTGGCCAAAAATCGCTCCAGGAATTATGATAATAGCAGTAAACTTAATTCCTAATTCCGCATCTGGGCGGCCCGATTCCGAATGGGAACTGGGACACAACATAAAAATTTCAAATTTATGTCGAAAAGCATCTCACGACGTGATATATTTATTATTATTAACTAGAAGCATCTGACTGATAGTGGCAGACATTAAACTTTATTAAAAGATTCTTCGCCGGGTGTTACCGTCTTCAGCTGAATTCGTGTAATTATATGTGTAATGATAGTCAGTGGTTTCCCGCACTGCTCCATCTAAAATAGGAGAAAAAATCAGCGGTGTCAATACCGGATAAAGTTCACTTTCTTCTTACTTTTTGGCTAAATAAGTGAGAAATAAGGGACTCGATTTCATGATGGTATTATTTCCGAACCACATCAGGTCTTCGTTTGACTAACCTATTACTAAATTGCCCTCTCATTTTTGAAGATAGCGAAAGATTCACAATGAAGCTACGGGTCGGACTAGAAAAAAAGACAAAAAGTAAGCAGTAGTCAAAAGATATCATTGACCCACTATTACAACTTACTCATATAGCGAGGTGAATTCATTTGCGCAATATTTATTTAAAACAGATAACAATGATGATGAATCACTTGATGCTTGTTGTGAATAAGATTCGGAAAAGATGCCCATAGGGGAAGATGACACATAGTTGGATGAATATGATTCCTCTTCGACCCTTTCTGCATCCTGATCTTCATCATCGTCCTTTTGCTCTTGGATTTATGATTATTTATAAAGGATCTGCAATGTTTTACATATTTGCATTAATTTTAACATACCATCAAAATTTTCTTATCCGGCAAACTCTTATGATCATGAATTGCCATCTGTCTCGTTATTTTTTTTTTACGTATTACGATGTAATCATGTTTATTCAAATTAAAACTCAGTCAATGACTCCCTACCAATCATGATCATAAATTGCCGGATAACACCAATATTGGGCAAATTGCCAAATTACCGTTATTTACCAATTTTTGCCAAATATTGTATACATCATCTGCTTTGGAGACGTATTTGTGTCAGGCTAAAAAGAAAAGAACTCAATGCTTACTATCAAACAAAAACATTTTACTAAAGAAAATAATAAAAGATACTATACTTGTTTTTTGTCCTCTTCTGAAATTATTGTTTCTTGTCTAAGGTGTTTGGATAAACAATCATTTTTCACATCTGTATTTTCGACAAATCTGTCATATGCACATGCCTTCAACTTCGATTCATATAAAGCTTATTTTGAGTTCACGAGAGTTTTGGTGGCATATGCAAGACTGTCAGTTGCATTCGTGCCAACCTGTCAAATAGGTTGGTCTAAATATATATATATATTTATTTAACGGAGATTAATTGACGTACCTGCGTATCAAAGTCTTTTAAATAATGAGGTGACTTCTATGCGTTGAAATGAACGTTTTACAGTATTATTCAGCCTAAGGGCTTTGTCTTTTGCTTTTTTAAGCGATGACATAGATGAGATTATTGAAAATAAATGGTTCTTGTATTTGTCAAAATTTCCATCATGATCTCCTGATGTCAAATACGCACACACTTTTACTAAATATTCTAGACAACCTATATAACCTCAGGCTTCAATCTCTATGTTACTTAAATAGGAAGAAATCCCACTTGAAATATCCATCTATAAAAAAATTTAGGATAATTTAGTTACTAAGAAATATAGTAATGTAAGCATTAACTATAAGAAAATCACGGTAATAGCATTGACAAAGATGAGTTTCTGGAAAGAGTTCCCTTGCAACGAATCTATCTAAGGAGATTACAACTATAATGAGTCCTAGTAGATACAGGCGTAGGTATATTTTATGATGCCTTCAGAGCGTGGTAACATAGACATACTGACCTTTTAAAATGTTCTCGCCCACCTATCTCTGCCTCATTTAGGTATGTGAGCAGTAGATTTAGGAGTGTGGAACTGGAGTGATGCAATGCGCGACGAAAAAAAAACAGAAAAACAAGTGACAAACACATGATTTATATGCAATTTGGCCAATTAGATCGCATGATCAGGTGTAACGTGAGCAAAAAATCATCTTGTGCGCTCTAACAAAAAAAATTCCTTACTAAATTTTGGCATAGATAATGCCTTATTGCGACCCTGACAATAATCCTGACAATAAGGCTTATTGTCTTAAATCTCTCGCTTTACTTGATTGTTTTGATTGTTACTGATTGGCTGTAGCCATGTGCCTGCAACTTTTTTTCGCCGTGGGTAGGGTAGCACAAGCAGTGTTATTAATGTCTTGATTTGCGTGTGTGAGAGTGAAAACCTGGAAACTGATTTAATGATTTACTATGATCGGTTTCCAGGTTTTCACTCTCACACACTCATTTGGAATTTTAAACCTCAGTTATTTAACCTGTTCAGGACAAGACATTTTTTCAGCTTGGTTCAAATTTATTTATACTGATTTTATACGATTTATATACTGACACTATAAACCACAATAAAAAAATTATGAAAGACATACGTAAAAGTATAGCGATTAAGTAAAAAAAAAATGTTGATAATGTAAAAAAATATATATATAAAAGTGTAGAGGTTGGATCCGGATACATCCGGATACTTTTATAATCATCCGTTATAAATCCGGATATCCGAAATTTTTTTAAATTTTAGATTCGGATACTATCCGGATAATATTCAGATAGTATCCGGATACTATTCGGATACTATATAGATAAATTATAATCTGTTATTTTGTGCTAGTTATATAATTTTATCCGGCAAACTCTTATGATCATGGATTTCCATCTTCTGTCTTGTTATTTTTTTCATATGTTAGATGTAATCATGTTTATTAAAATTAAAATTCAGCCAATGACTCCCTACCAATCATGATCATAAATTGTCGGATAACACCAATATTGAGCAAATTGTTGAATACGATAATTTGGCTCAACCAAGCAAATGATTGGTTCATGTGCCACTTAGCGGCACATGTTCGTTTGCTCCGGTTTGCCAAACTACCGTTATTCAACAATTTTTGCCTAATATTGTATACATATATATATCATTATAAAAGTGTTTATAATGTTCTTAAAGCTTAATACTTATTTATTTTAAATTTTGATATTTAAGTAAAAACATATATATAATCTTAATTAAATAGATCTTGTCAATATTTAAATTTAATTTGTTAATTTAATAAAATAAAACAGATTTTGCCAATATATATATAAAAATAAAAATATATTATATTTAGATATTTTTAAGCATATTTATAATTTTGATCAAAATTAGTTTAAATCATAAATAATAAAATTTTAAATAAGACTTATCTTACTATGTTATATAATTATCTTAATTTGGTCAGATTGATTCTATATATTTTATATTTCTTTTTAAAAATACTATAGAAAGAGCATACAATTGGTTACACATGTAACTTTTCTATATTATCTATTTATAAAGTTTGCCTAAAGGTTTACTACCAATTGCTATATCTAACACTTCTGCTTGGGTATTTCACTTTAAACCCTTTGAACCTGCAAACCTATTAACTTCACTGGGTCATACCTAATGCCCAGATCATTGTTTCAATCTTAGGACTATTTTATTCTTGAGATAAACCTCTTAGAATCTTCTGTACCCATTTTTATAACTGATTTAGATATCATTATAGCAGAACCAACACTTGCAGTCAGGACTTAATCATTAAACTGTTATGTCCTTGTAGAGTTCACTTAGACCCCAGTATCTACTTCACAGTATAACCCCAGTACTTTAGTATATTTCTATTTTTTTATCTGTCTTTTTACCAAACTTCTAATCCAAATATCCTATGTAAGACTAAAACCAGTCTATTGATATATCATATTAGCTTGATATCTTTTTCTTCTAGTTCATTCTGGTGGCCTGGTTAGTGGCAGTGTTGGAAATCTGTTTTGAAATTTATGTTCTCATAAGAACACAATTATTTAATTTAATATTCTCAAAAATATTTTTATATTCTTAATAACAAAAATTTTTGTTATCATTTTTTAAATTTTTTGGATAATTTTAGTAATTTATTTAAATTTTTGTCCCAAACTTGCTTATCTTTTATATTTATTCTAAATTTTTTGAACTTAACTTATTTTCTAATTGTTAACTTCATTTGTACTATACTATATAGAAAACATATTTATTAAGTAATATATTCTTAATAATTTTTTTAGAAAAAACATATTTAAAGTAATAAATGTTCTCAAATCTAAAAATATGTTTTCTTGAAAACATAAGAACATTAGATTTCTTATACTGATTAGTGATACTTCTGAGACTCCCAACTCAGAGATTTTTACCTATCTGGTTACTATAACTGGATACTACAACCTTGGTATTCATTTCTTCAGGCTAGTCTTTATAATAGAACCATCAAAGATCCAACTATTTCTCTATTTAGATCTTTTTAAATAAATTTTTTGTTACCCAATTTCAACAGATTTATATAATCACAAGGATTTATTTAGTGTTTGTATTACCTGATTGCTAGTTTGCATTCCTTTATGTAACCACTTATCTTGTTCCAAAGGACAATGTTATATGACTTACATAAATATTCCATGATCTGCCAGTTATGCTAATGCAACCATCATTATAGGTATCCTAATCCAATTATTAGTAACAGTTGCTATAATACAAATATTACATAGGTAATTATTCAAATTTTC
>CAJVQA010000338.1:0-36448 GCA_910591915.1 Cetraspora pellucida
AATTGATTGAATTCTTTTTCATCTAAACCTAGGTTGTTGTCCAAGCTTTTTAATGCATACTCTTTTTCTTGGAAAACGGTCGAGTATACAGTTGCATATGCTCCCTTTCCGATGATTTTAAAATTGCTTAATTGAGAATAATCAAAATTTTTTACATTGTATTTATTCAAATGTGACCTTAATTGATCTGAATATTCAATTACTAATATGTATCATGCGAATTAGTATATTGTATAAATTAAAATTTTATTAACGTTATGACTTACATGTTTTCTCTGACATGATTTTAGGTTAATAATTTATGAAAATTGCAGAATGATAAGTCCTTAGTCAATATTAAGGACAGAAAATTTTCAAATGATTATTGCATCATTAAATAACGACTTAAAAAAACTTTTAAATGAATCCATGATTAAAAATGCCTATATAAGGTATATCCAAAGAAGTAGAGATGGTGAACGATCACACTATAATTGATTACTTTATGTGTTGATTCATTGGATGTTTTTTATCAATAAATTCATTTAAATTTAATCTTGAACATTATCACTATTCTATTTTAAGGATGGGTTTTATAATTTACTGCAATAGCCATGTATCGCTACTCCGGGCCTATGTCAAAATCCGAAAGTCCATCCTGAAACTTAATTGTCGCATCGTATGATGTCGTGTATTCAATATTCAAACTCCGGTTATGATTGGTAATGATGATTACTAATCATAAGTGGATATTGGATCCCAAACATCACATGACACGACAATTAAGTTTAGAATAGCGATGGCGGTAAATAATAAGTCCTTTAAGAATAGATAAAAAAGTGGCAGAGCAAACGAATTATTATTTATATTATCATAATAACAAAAATCCAGTGTATCATATACTAAATTTAATCTGGGACTCACCATTCTATTCTAAGAAATAACTGACAGAGCGAACAAATGATCAATCACTATCTCTACAAGGAAGAATGCACGTTCGGATCCTAAAATGTGAGTCAGTCGTTTGACCAAGCAGGTTTGTATAACCAACAACAGGGATCAAAAGACTTAGTGAGTGGTCTTAATAAAGATGCTGATAAAATTAAACTAGATTGTTGAAATAATTTCCCCTCTGTTGGAGAAACTGTAGTTGAATTATGGACCATATTCATCAGGTTTTGCAATCTGGAAAATCCCTGAAACATATTTATACACAGTTCCTATTCTTTGAGTAACCTTAAATATAGTAGTCAAGATGATTATTTATGCAAATATGTAAATAATCATAGTGATCACTATGTGTATGGTCACTTAAAAAAGGGACCATGTATAAGAACTTTCGAAACACAATAAGACGGTTTATATTCTATATTAGAGTTGTGCGGGTATTATGGATAGGTTAAATTCCCGAAAGTCAAATCCTGAAACATTTATCGCGCCGTGTGATATCGGAGATCCAATATCCAAAATCCGCTTATAGTTAAACCGAATTTGAGCATGATAATTAAGTTTTCGGGATTTTGACCCAAATTTGAAACAATTAATTGTGTTGATTACTGAAGTTTTATTGGCTGTTCAAACAAATTTAGTCACATGATATGAACTAATCGATCCGAATATGGAGATAGTCTAAGCCGCACTCTCTTAAAAAGGGAAACGATTGGTTGAGTCACCTGATTGTTACACAATTGATAACCAATTTTTTTATACATTTTACAATACGTTTTTTATAAAGCTCAGGAAGCTTAACTTTTTATAAAACATGAATATTATGACAGATTAATTAATGCATTTATTTCACTTTATAATATATCTGTTGAACCACTTTTAATCTCATAACTTATTTCTTGTAATTCGATTGGCTAACATGCATGTGACTTGTTAAAAGTAACAGCATAATTAGTTGATGCATGCTGCGTAATAATGTTGAAATTATTTTCATATTTAAAATAGTCTCATCTATACAGATTTACTTATTTGTGCTAGTAATACACTTAAAAAAAAAAGTTGAATTTTGTAAAAAATGTTTAAAATTACAATTTAGAGTTAGAACTTGATATTAAAAATTATAATTATAAATATGTTATACAAATCATTTGTGTAAAAATTTTGGTTGAACTATAGTTTAGCATGTACTAATGCATGCAATTGTCACAATGTGATATCATCAGATTGGTAATATGTTGTAGAATGTAGTGTTTTGATAAATGCATCCTAGAGTCTGTTTTTGTTTACCTTGCATCAAATAAATTTAAATAAGTGTGATTTAATCAAGTCTTTATTTCGATTTCATGAAATAATCTGTAACTTAATTCCATTTCATAAACCTTTTATAATATTCATATATGCATCTGTTTTAGGATCTATAAAATTTTCTGAATGAATAACAGTTTTATGTTTGAATCCTAGTCTATTGATATTCAAATAATCTTTTCAATAATCTGTATGAACAATAGATCTTTTTTCAACATATTTATCTAAGATATCTTTGATTGTTTTTTTATTATATTTCTGTATTTTTATTAAAAAGCATTATTTTTGTTCTATTTTTTTAGTATTACCAATAATCTATACACCATCAATAACTCTATTATGATGATATTTTCTTCTTCCAAATTTAGATTTATTAATTTCAATAATGATTCTTTTTCTATTTATTTTGTTTTTATAATCTTTTAAAGTATCAATAACTAATTCTTAATAGAATTTCATATAATTAGTTATTGTATTTAGTAAATAGTCTATCATCTTTTCAATTGAATAATAATTACATTTAGATAGCCTAAAATAGTCAAACATCATTGTAAAATTGTATTTCACATATTCTTTTAAAAAAAAAGAATCTTTAAATATTGAAACTGATTTTCTATATCTTTTATTTACACAAATAAATCTTTTATTATTTTGAAACAAATTTGTTTTACATATCTTACATTCTATAGGTTTATATAAAATATTATTGTCAAATAAAAATTTAATACATTCATTTTTATTTGTAAAAATCTTTATTATCGAAATAAAAGTTGAATATAACATTATTACTAAACTAAAAAATGAATTATAATTTTTTATATGAATACTAATTGTATAACTAAATAAACAAAAATTTGCAATTCTTTTCTTTTTCTTCTCATTATTTTTCTTTGTTTTTTTGACTTTATAATAAACAAAGAAAATATTTATTAATAATAGATAAATTTTAATAAATCTTTATATCAGTTTTATCAACCCAATTGTTGTTTTTTGTTATGCTTTTTTTTGTTATCTTTAGTTTTTTAATAGTTCTTAAAAATGAAATGTATTTAAAGATTATTGTTTAAAAATAGAGTTAACATTAAACAAATATTGATTTAGTTCTTTATACTATATAATCTTTTGATGCTTCTCTTTATATTTTATTTTTTGGTTGAAATTTAAATACAGAATAATCTTTTTTTCTCAATAATAATAATGTAAAGATGAGTACATTTTTGGTTTAACCAATAAAATATAATTATCTAAATTTTATATTAATCATATTAAAGATTTGAACTTTTCACTTTCAGTTCAATTTGGGTTTTGGCACATGATTAAAAAAATATTTCCTTTTTAAAAAATATCTGTCTATTTTGGGATGAATTTTGGATTTTTTTTTGTATTCTATTGTGATCAAAATAAAAATTTAACTAACAATAAAAAATTTGAATTATGTGTCTACATGAATTGATCAGCATGCAGATAGAAAAATTCATAGTAAAAAAATTTCTGATCAAACTATTGACAGATGATAAATAAAGAATATGAAAATAATACAAAATTTGCAGGTTTCATATCTGCAAAGTTGTATAGTATAACAATATGAAATTTTATGTACTTTCTGTATTTATAAAAATATTTATTCTTACGAAATTTTTGCTAAATGCTATTGGATAAAAGACAGTTTAAATCTGAAATACTCATTAGATCACATGATTAAAATTTTATATACTTTCTGAAATTAAAAAATGTACAGTAAATCATTTGTTTTGTTGTTTTATCCAATCATCAAAAATTTTTGTCTCTGATTTTTTTTACTTAATTAGTCACAAATTTTCATGTACTTTCCAATTTAGCTACAAGTATTTTTCTGAAATTTTATGTACTTGATAGACATAATTATTATCCTTTTCTGTCCAAGTTATATTATTTTTAGATGATATATAGTCAGGTTCATTTACAGAACTGATTTGTGCTAATCTTGGTTGCTTATTTCTCAGTATATCAATTACTAAAAGTATAATAAGATATAGTAATTTTACATACATAATCTACTACTTATCATTATGTATTTGGTTTATAGATATATAATATTTATATATAATAATATGTTTGGCATAGTGTTTTACTATGCTATACATAGACTGCTAGCACAAGGCCTAGAGTTAAAGAGTGAGTTTTGTTCACTTAACTGTTATCTGATACTCTTGTTTTATTTTTATTAGTTTTTTTGATAAGAATAAGCTTTATTCACTCAATATTTATCTAATACTCTTATTATATTTTTATTGATTTCTTTGGTTAAAATAAGTTCATTTACTCAATAGTCATCTGATATTCTTGTTTTATTTTTATTGGTTTCTTTTATAAATTACAAATTCATAATATATTATTTCTTTATTTAAAGAGTATTAAATTATCAAAAGTATTTTTTTTTTAAACAAATATTCAAGAGTATCAAAAAACTAATCCTCCTAATTACAATATCAATAAACAATTTAAGTTTATATTAGATCCTTATTTATTAAAATAACCTCTTCAGAAACAAAAAAAAAACATTCTGATAATAAGAATAAAAAGCAGAAAAGAACAATAAAAACTAATACCAAACCAAAATTGAAAGAAACATTACTATCTAAAGAACTTTCTGTAAAAAATAAAAAATATGAAATAAATAACTCATATTATAAGATTTATGATAATGATGAAAACTGTATCTGTTATTCTTGTTTTATAAAATCTACTACATTAACAATCAAAGTTAATCATAATAAAAAAAACATTAAAGATTTACAAAAAAAAGTATCTAATAAAACTGAAGTTTCGATTTTTAAGAAGATGTTGCAAGAAGATAATAAAATCCAAATTGAAGTATACAAGAAAAATAGCTTTGATATAGAATCATACTAGGATATAATTAGAGATATCCTTACTAGGAAACAAAGAAGTGAGATTTGGAATTGAGTACAAGAATATTTGAATGATTCTGATAAATTAGATAAAGTATTTTTAAAAACAAAATCTATATATATTTTTTTTACCAAATTTGAGAAACTTGTGTTTTTGGTGAAACATAAGTTTGGTATTAAACCAGAAAATATAAGTATAGTTTGGGACCTAGTATTGATTTTTGTCTATAAAAATAAACTACACAAACAGGTTGTACAAAGTTTGGATACCCAGTAACAAAGAAATTTGATTCAGTTGAGATTTTTTTAGTGTAGTTTTAAAAATTGCAAAGTTGTACAGAAATAGTATTGTATAATTTATAGCAAAATATATATATCTATTTATCAATAAATCATTTATTATATTTAATTAAAATTTACATTTTTGTCATTTCAACTTAACAATATTATTTTTTATGTTTATTTGAAATGTATTTTATTTTAAACTGATGTTGATTAAATTGTTTCTTTTAAACAAATTAGCTATTTTAGTCTATACAAGACAATATAGTTTATCTTTTGATTATTACAAGATGAGTTAGTTAACAGATGTTCAACAAGATTTATACTTAAATACAATCTTCCTTATCAAAGATATTTAAACTTCTATTTTATTGATTATAAAGCTTAATAATGATCTAGTTACTGTTTTATTACAAATTAAAGAATATTAACTTATACTAAATCAATAACTAAATAACAGAATGATTAATTTTCCTGAAATATCTGTAGAGATAATCAGTCATTTTATTCAAAGAATTTTGAGAGAGAATATTATTTTTATAAAAGAATGTTTATCATCTATTTTATAATCTCAATACTAAGTTTTATATTCTTTTTCTTGTACTTAAAACAAGAGCATGATAAAGAACTTGCAAAACTAAATAATAGTTTAACTGATTCTTATAACAAAGCTCTTAATATAATTATGAAGAATATTAATAAGTTTTATATAAAATCATATTCTATATTTTAAACATTTTTTATTTATAATTTTTTTTTTTGTAATTTGTGAAACATGTTTTATTTCTATTAAAGTTAATTCTTGATAAACTATAAAAGTCAGAATTATCTGTATATATATCTTCTAATTATAAAAATAAATGATAGTAAAGCAAAAAGTTTCTAAGATTTTTAAAACTAAACAATAAAATACAATACTATAATTTCTCAAAATAACTACAAAGATTGTTCTATGCTAGACATATGCAATTGTCATAAATGTATTAAATGAATGATACCTTTTTGCCAATGTTGCTTTGAGCACTATTGCAAAATAAAAACTTTTTCTGAATATAAAAAATATTGTAATATTTGTGTTCCTTCAAATAGAAATACTCTAGTTTTCATTCTTGGTAGCCAATGAACAAAGATAACAACAACAATAGAAAATATTAAAAATTTAAACTATAAGAATAGAAATAGTATAATGTAGTAGTTAAACAAATAACTTCTATAACTACAAGTGTTAAGTAACTATAGCATATTGTATAAAACTAGTTTAGTATATATAGAATATAGCAGGCTCTAGCAAGTTTTTTTGCTAAAAATAAAATAATCCTAAAAGTGCTAATAAGAATCAAAAGCTGTGTTTCTGTAATACAAAAGAATTGCATATACAGAGAGTTTAAATATACAAAACTTATAGTTAACTTACAAGTATATTATTTAGTATAAAACTTATATAGTAATATATTAAACAGACTACTTAAATTAGATATTAAATTTGTATAATAGCAGGACAGTAATCTGAATTTCTAACTGATCTTATTTATAAAAGCAATCCTAATATTGAAAAAAATGTTATAATTCTTTTTAATCTTTTTGAATCTATTCTCAAAATCTTTATTCTCAAATTTACTACTATTCTTTTTATTAAACTTAATTATCTTGAAATTTTTGCATCTTTAGTTACTATTTTTTTATATACTACTTATAGTTATCTTCAACTTTGTCTTAATATTGCACACTTCTATCTCTTTTTATTCAACAATTATCAATCTATTAATTACCAAAAATTTACTAAAGACTTATATCTTAGATTCAAAAGATTCAAAATTGAATCTTTTATTCAAACTACTGACCTTTTACAAAAATATCTTACTATCTAATCTGATACCAGATTTAATATTAAACTATTTTTTATTATTCCTAAAATACTCTTTCTTGAAAGATTTTGCATTCTCTTACTTAAAAATTCATTTGACTACTTTAACTCTTAGTTTGAAACCTACTATTCCTCTTATAGTTGACAATTCTTCTCTAATATTGACAAAAAAAAGTCAAAACCTTTCTTTGAATTTAATTTTAACAATACTTTATTCTTCAACTTTCAAAACATTTTTCTAAAATCTATATATTTCAAAAACCTAATTCACTTCATGAGTGATATAAAAAAGCATTCTGAGTTGCTAACTTTTACTGTCTTATCTATGACAATAAACTATGTCAACACCTTGATAAAAAAAAGTTTCATAATAGCACAAAACTTTTTAACAATATTCTAAACAAATCTTATCAATTATTCTATTCAAAAAATAATAAAACATAAATTTACCTAACTCTTAATACTATACTATTTTATAAAAATAAGAAATAAGTTGCTTTACTTGACCAACCTATTCTTACCAAAGCCTTAAACAAGTTAGCTGACCAAGCTAAAAACTTTATAAACAAAACAAAGTCAAAACTATCCAAAATGTTGCAACTATTATTTTTATTGCTATTTCACTCTTTATTATCAAACTGCTTAAGAAAAACACAACATATAGTCTTTTCTAAAAAGGAGTCTATTAACTTATTAACAAAAAACATTATTGATACTAAATTCTTTACTCAAATTATTACTTATTTTGATGTTGTAAAAAACCAAAAGTCTATCTATCTACAAATTGTCAAATACTTTAATAATGCTGCTTATCCAACAGTTAAAAAGTTTTTAGCAAAAAAATTTAATCTTAATTTTCAACCAGTTTTAATCCTTGACTTACTTTTTTTACAATCTTCTTTTTAAGTTCTTTGTCTTTTACAACTAATATAAAAGCAGTCATCACCTTATTAAAAAATACAACTACAGTAGTTAATAAGAAAATAAAATAAGTAAGCAAGTAGACAAGCCTATTTATGTGAAAGGCCAGAATAATGTGGTCAGACCCAGTGTACAAAGCAGACTATAGTACCTTGCACAGCTGTGTAAGCTGAGTATATGGTGATTAACCCTATAGAAGACAATTTTAAAAGATTATTTACAATATCTTTAATCTTCTATGATTTTTATATATGCTTTAACAAATTTTTTTTTATTACAATTTACTACTTCTCTCCTATGATCAAACTATTTAAACCTTAATTCAATATATTAACAAATATAACAATAACAAAACTGTATTTAGTATTATATTTTCTATTAATTTATTTTATAATAAAACTCATATATACCTTCCTAATAATACTCTTTTATCAGATCATATTATTATTGCTTTATATCTTCTTTTTATATTTTACAACCTACCTCTTAGATCTAATTTCTTTAATCCTATCTCTATTATATTAGATTTATTTCTTGACAATCATTTTTCAACTCTTTCTGATTGCAGTTTTTCTCTACCTTTATTTAATTCAATCTTATATCATTTTCATCTTAATATTGCTACACATAATGTTAGAAGCTTTAATAAATCTACCAAAAGAGAAGCCTGACAAAACTATTGTTTTAATCATGATATATCTATTGTAAGTATTACAAAAACTAAAATTTCTGACAAAACTAATCTCTTCTTTTGCAATAATATCTTCTTTATCTATTATTAGTCTAACTCTCCTACTTCTATTAAAGGTATTGCTATTATGATTTGCAATTATCATAAACCTCATATTTACAGTATTTATATCCATCCTGAAGGTGCTATAATACTTGATATTTTCTTTTAAAATAATATTAAGCTTTGTATCATCTTAGTATACCTGTCATTAACTGACATCTTTATTCATAATCAAACTCAAAATACTGTTATTAACTAGATTTAACAAGCCTTTTAACTTTATATCCACTTTATTATTCTTGGTGATTTTAATATACAAGACAACACTCACAGCTTTTTTTCTAAATATAAACTTATTAATTTTCTTAACAATACCAATATGTATGATATTGAAGCTTACTTTAATAACAAACATTCTATCTAGTTTAATAATACTAGTAGTAGTCATATTGACTATATTTGGACTAACCAATTTAATATATAATTTTTTTTCTCTTACAGTCTTAATAACAGCCAAATCTCAACTTTTAGTGACTATTTAATTCTTTTCTCTATATAGACATTCCTATATGCCTACAGCAAACTCTTATATAAACATACTAATATTAGTTACTGCATTTTCAACTACAAGGTTATGTCTACAGAAAACTAGGAATTTTTTACAAATACTTTATTTTAACAACTCTTATTATACAAAACTTCTATTAATAGTGAAACTAATAAATGTATTGAAACAACTTGGCACAAAATTCAATACTCTATTATTTACTCTACTACTCATATTATCTATAATAAAGTTTCTTGTAAACATAGCTACAACTATTAATACTTATTTCACAATACTTTATTATATCTATCTCTTAAAAAACTTAGTCATATTATCAAACTTGTTAAAAAACTCATTTAACATTCTGATATCTCTAACATCAATCAAAATATCTCCCAAATTAACAGTCACAATGTGACCTTCAGTTACTTAACTTCACTAACCTATTTTGTATTTAAATATGGTTTTAACATGCTTACTCTATTTGAAAACAAATTTTTTATACTTATAATCTTGAAAATTCTTTTCTATTTCAATAATAAATTAATAAAGTTACTAACAAAAGATGTGTTACTTTTACAATATATTCTACTTAAATTATCAATAGCATTCTTAACCACTACCATTAACCTGTTTATTTCTCTAATATAAAACTGTTTAATGAGCTTATAACTAATTTACTACTTATTAAGCAACATGTTCAATTATATTTTTATGACTGAACTATACTTAGATCTATTAATGAACCTCTTTTTAATAATTTTTGACAACATACTATTTTTTACTCTTTTATATTAATTTAATCCGGTACCAATCTCTTAATTCTTTTATTACAAATAAAGAACTTTTTTAAACTCTTTTTTAGTTTTCTAACAACAAAGCTTGTAGTTCTACAGGCATTAGTTATGAAATACTTAAACATATCAGCTCTAAATACACTTTTGCTATTACTAGTTCTTTAACTATTACTTTCTTAAAAATAGAATTTCTAAGCAATGAAAATATAGCAGAATTTATTCTATTTTTAAATGTAACTTCTTTGATAGTATTCTTAATCTTACTTGATTAATCAGTCTTGTTGAACATATTCAAAACTATATACTAAAATTCTTATAAACAGACTAAGCACTATATTTTCTTCTAATTCTATTTTTTCATCTTTTAATTATATTGCACTCTCTAACAATAGCACTTCAATTCCTATTTATATTCTTAACAATCTTATTAAAGATGCTACTTTCAATTATAAGGACATTTGGCTACTTTTACAAAATATAAATAAAGCATATAATTCTATAACTTTATTCTTTTTAAATATTTAATTTCTTATCTAGTATTTTCTTTATCTATTATTAATATTTTTTTTAATCTTCTGACTGATCACTACAATCAAGTTATTACTAATCTTGAACTTACTTTTTTATTTAGTTCACAATAGTATTAACCAAAGTGAAACTATTATTTTTTTATTATAATTATATATTATAATCCACTTATCTTATATATATATGCACAAGTATCTGGCTCTACTTACAATTTTTTTGAATTACTAATCTCAAACTCTGAACATTTAACTCATTACAAATTAATGCTCTGTTTTGGCATATATGGATAACATTTTTTGAATTGCTTTATTACAAACTGAACTTTTTAATATACTATCCATAACTAAATCATTTTATGCTATAGCTAACATTTAAGTTAACCTCTTAAAATCTATTCTGATTATCAATAATTCCCTATCTCACTACATCTTTATCTTTTATAATAATCATCTCTTTTTACTTTACTCTTTTAAACAACTTTTTAAATTTTTAGATTGCTGATTTATTTTGAATAATAGACAATCTAAACAAACAAAACTGTTTATTGCTAAATATTCTTAACTCATTCAAATTGCTAAAACCAAATGTATTACTGACTTATATACTTATTATATTATTAACACAGTTATCATCTCTACTTCTGAATATTATTTTTAAACTATTATAGTTAATCAGCCTACTTGTAATAAAATCTTTACTTAGCATATCAGCCTTGTTAAACTTAAAGCTAAACTTTGTTATATAATACTTTCTAGTACTTTTTTACATTTTTAAATCTACAACATCAAACATATCTGAAACATCCAATTATAATAGTATAATTCTAACCTTCTCAAATAACTTAATAATCCTAATCTATTAGACACATTAACTTGCATTTGAATTTAACAATTACAAAACACCTCTAGTCTTCTACTAATATCTTTTTATATTTTAATTTAATTATTAATAGTTTCAACTATCTAACTACAAACTTTAAAATTATTCAGCTTATTAAGCATATTAGCTAGACATTTTCTACTAACTTAACTTATAACATTCTATATATAGTCTACTCTCATTTATATCAACCCATTTGGATTGGTTTTAAATTATGTTGATAGTGATATTAATAAGAAATTATATTAAAGTTAATATTTATGAGAGAATTTTGATATATAAAAATTTATAAAAATTTGATTTGTAACTTAGGTTGATATTAATGAGGTTAATACTAATAGAGGTCAACTGTACTCTAAATAATAAAGCTATCTTTCTTGAATTTTTTCTTTTCTTTCATTTCAAATATTTCATCTTCAAAAAACAACTTTAATATCACAAACTACTTTTCTTGATCAACTTACTATATATAATAATTTATACTTATTATACTGGCAACATATTTTTTTTAGATTAAACAAACTCTCTAAAGGTATTATATCTTAATGGTTTACTACTCTTAAAAACATTATTATAAGCTATTCTTATCAATGTATTCTATATGATCACTTCAATCTATCTTAAACAAACCACTTTTCTTATACTACTAGTTACTTTATTTCTAATATATATTAAACTCTGATTACTTATTGTTCTTAATGATTAAATAATTATTGACAAGGTCAGAAGATATAATACCTCTACAGACCTTACTTTTATTACTTACTGATATTGCTCATACCAGTTTCAGTTTTTAAATCTATATTTTACTTCTCTTTCTATTAATACATATGTTTCAGATATTATCTTAATTTTAATACAATTATTATCAAATGCATTATTTTTATTTCTACAAACCTGGCTACAAAACCACTCTGTCATATTAGTTTTGACAAACCTTTTAATCTACATGCCAACTTTTTTTAATATTGCATACTCTGTAGCTATTTAATATTCTTTATATATTCTACTTTCTTCATTATAATAATCAACTTACAACAATTAATTTGCATCTTTTAGTCTAACTAACTTACTAATAGCTTATAGTACATTATTAATTCTAATTACAATCTAACTACTACTTTAATTTATACTAATAGTTCTGTTATCAAGCTCAATACTTTATGGGCATAAGTTGGGTTTAAGTTGATAATTCTGCAACTATTACTTATTTTAGATACAAGTTAAACTCTAGCTATGTTTTTTTAAAACTGAAATTCTTGTTATTTTTTTAGCAATTATAACTGCTTCTAGAAACTGTTCAGTTTATATTTTTACTAAATCACAATCTGTAATCATCAAATATTACAGTATCTGCTTATCAATATCCAAACTTTTTTATACTCATACTCTATATTTCTTTATTTGGCAAACTCTTATTAACTTCATTAATTTATACAATATTCATCTTATTTTTCACGAAGTTACTGTATATTAAAATAATCCATTTAATACTTTTGCTGACCAACTTGCTTGTAGTTACTAAATACTATTCTTTTTAATATTCTTAACTAACAACTTTTACAACCTTTATTTATTAACTAATTTTCTATTGAGATTCTCATTTAATGCTTTTTTTGTACTATCTGTTAAGCTTATATTATAACATTTTGGACATCCTAATATTGTTTCCAATATGGACCACTATTGCATTTAATATCAACTGAAAAGCCACTTGGCTTTATATCAATAATAACCAAAAAGGTTTCTAATTTTGCTTATAGCTTTTACTTCTTTATTTTAAAACTTTCTATATAAAATTCTCTTAGATAAATTATCTGTTTCTTACATTTTTTACAAATGTAATTTCTCTTACTCTTCTCTTTGTCACTAATGTAATTAAACTAGCTTTTCATTATACTGAATTCTTTATTTTTCTACTCAAACAATATATCATTTAATCTTTAATTCTTTTAATTGCATCTTAAATGCTATTGTTTTTAACATATCCATCAATTTGTTTCTAAATTATATCAAGAAATTCTTATACTTAATAGTTTTAAATCGCACATCTCTTTATATATGCTATTTCTTATTTTTATCTTATCTGGTCTAGTTCCTATTGACCTTATTTCTACTATTCATAATAATTTATTTATTATTATATAGCTATTTCTCTTTCTATTAAATTTCATCTTTATTTAAATCAACAAATCTATAAACAAATATGGATTTTATATTGTATTTCATATTCTGCACAGTTTCAAACTATACTTATTACAAATTTAACTTTTAGTTCTTTTTTTAGTCTACTTTTATCCTCTATCTCACATTAGAAAAAAAAATAAAGAGTTATATATCAATTAGTAACTGAAGGATATATAATAATATAAATTACCTTTGCTGATTTATACTAATTGTGATATTAATTGATATACTGTATAATGAAAAAAATATAAATTAATATATAACCAAAGTAATTATAATTGATATATAAACTAAACAATTAGAATTATATTAGATAAATTATCAATTATAATCACTTTAGTTATATCTTGATTATAATCAATAGATAGCTATAAGCTGATTATAATTGATATATATTGCTATACTTATAATATTAGAATCAATATATACAAACATTATATTAAATATTACAATGATTCACTTTTATATTTATCAACTTAAAACAAATAAAATTTATATATTTAAATTGAATACAATTTATTTTATTTATATAAGATACATTTTGTATGCAATACATAAAAAATTACAAAAAAAAACAACACTACTAAACAATTCATTCTGTACATTCTGTAAAAGAATTAAAGAATTATTTTAAGACAGAAAAGTTGTATTGAGATTAGGTTTAGTATTAGAATTGGCCTGCATTGATTGTGTTTGTGTTGATTGTTCAACTTTATGAGAAGCTGAAACAAGCTCATTATTAATAATTGTGTTGACCAATTCTTGATTAGAACTGCCATTATCAAAGTTATTCTAGTATAATAAAGGTTAATATTCATTTTGTAGTTATAATCAATATATTACAAATACTTACCAAATAGTGCATCATGTAATGCTTAATTTGACTTTTGCTACAGATAATATTTTTTGATTAAAGATTCAATATAATATTATACATGTCTAGTATAAAGGCACAATGATAGTTTGTAAGAGTAAGAACAGAGTTATGCTAAATGTAGTTTTTGCAATAATTGTAATCCAGAAATGTCTTTATTATTTTGCTTATAGAGTGCACAATAGCAATCATACACTTTTTGACTTTGCTTCTATCTTACTATATTATTAGCACTAGTATTGCTTCTAAGGCAAAAAAGCCTTTTACAACCAAATATACTTAAATTCTAAATGTATGTTTTGCAATGCTAAACCATACAAGTTCTTTATTTTTTGTAAGAGCTATTAGAAATTAAGTACTATAAAAAATGCTTAGACCTATTAAAAACAATTGATAATAATATAAAATGATATATACAGATATCAAATATTTTAATTTATCTAAGAACACTATACATCATGAAACTGGTTTGCAAAATCATTAGCACTTAAGTTTATCATAAATTTAGAAAACATTTTATTCAAATAGTTCTTGAGAAACTCTTTTATTTTATCTTAAGTAAGATATATTACATGTAAGAAAAGGCATTTGACAACACTAATATATACTTTCTGTAAAAATATAAAAACAAATGTACTCAAAACATGCTAAAAAAAAGTGTTTAAAATATGCTTTTGCTTTTTATAATACTTACATCCCACACTTTGGATAAAAGATCCTTGCCTTGAATGTCTTGAGTGTCTTGAACATTTCTGTATCATATTTCATTTTTGAGGTCTTGAAAATTATTACTTAACTGTCTAATTAGAAGATATATTTGCAGTTTTGAGCAAATAGACATTTTCAGTCTTTAGCTTCATAATGATAATGACTTGAATGAACTCAAAAAGGTAACAAAAAAAAAGTTTCAAAAAAAAAAAATTTAGATCAAAATTCAAAAATCAAAAAAAAAATTTTATACTATCATAATTATGTAACTGATTTTAATTGAAAGATCAATGGTCAGATAATGCTAATCTTTTATGTATTTGCTATGACTATGGTGATAATAATTATAATATACAACATAAGGTAGGTTAAGAAGATAATGGTTGCCTGGAAGAAGTTTGTTAGGTGAATTGTTTAGATTATTTATATTGTCTTAATTGGGTTAAAAGAGATAATTGATGTTGTCTACTTCTACTATTCATTAAAAAAAAGTATTATATGCACTTCTTATAGATCTAGTAGATTTGTTAGAATCAGAGTTATTGTTATAAGATAGTTAAGATAATTGATAAAAACTAGTGATATCATTTGAATTATAATAAGAGCAGATTGTATTGGTAAAGACAGCTGGATAAGGTAAGGGTGAGTTGTTATTAGAGTTATTTTCTATTTTCAAAATTTTCAAAAAGTTATCTTTCAGGTGCTAAAGCAATTAAACTTATATATTTAAAAAAAAAAGCTTTAAATAATTAGTAATAAAATAAATATCTAATAATATTAATTGTTGTATAAAAATTAATAAAGAAAGTTATCTCATTTGTGTTTTTTCATTTTATTTGTTATAACAATTGCTAAGATTTAACATATATATATGTATGATTTCTTGCTAAGATTTTTAAATTTAAAATATTATTAATGATATAATATAAAGTTTATTTTTTATTTTTTATTTTTTTTTAAAAGAAAAGTTTATTCTCTATCTTTTTGTTAATTAGTTAATTTACATATATAAGATACTTGTAGAAAAAACTAAACTGAGGAAGATAGAGGTAAGCGCTACTTTTTCTCAACCTATTCTTTGCTAGAATGATCAGTAGACCTCTAGTCTATAATAAGATAACTAAGAGAAGATTGTCTACTAGTAATGTAATGATGGATTTTTTTATTTAATAAGAAAGATAAAATTGGTTTAGTTTTGGTCAGTATTGGAGGTTGTAAAGATAATAGAGTTGGTTGCAAGAAATCATATTATATTATTCAGAAAGTGAGTCAAAGTTTTTTATATATTGTAGAAATAATATTGTGATGAATAAAAAGAGCATATTTGTATTTATGTTTTTATTTTTAAAAGGTACCAAGATGTTGCTAGTTATTAAACCTAATGGTATTTGTTTGTTGATATGATTTAAGATAAAAGTTTGAGTAAAATTATTTATTTCATAACAAGGTATTTATAGATTGTTTGCTGCTTTATACACTACATGTGTTATTAATGTTGTAAAATATAAATAGTTTCTAAAACAGTTTAAAAAATGTATAATAGTTTCTGGAGCACTATAGCATCTTGAACAGAGATAGTTTGGATGTTTAGTAGTATTCCTTCAGTAAAGTAAGAGATGTGTAGATAGTTTTTCTGATAATAATTTGATTTTGAAGTTTTTTAGTGCTAAAGAGAAGGAATTAGTTACTAGAGCTAAAAGTTTTTTTCTATATAAAATATATTATAGAAATAATGCTAGTTAATATTATTTTGTAGAGTATACTAGTAAGAGATTTGCTATTAGTAGAACCAGACTAGTCTATTTGTGATTTGGTATATTTGCTTTATTGTGGTTTTTAGCAAATATGTGTAAGAATTGCCAAGAAGTTTTGGAACAAATTGATTATATAAAAATTTTTGTAATATAGAATCTAAAAAGAAGATGTTGTTTTCTGTTTCTTAGATTTGAAGTTCTTTGTCAAAAGTTGCTAAAATTGTATAATTATATATTATTGCTTTTAGCACTAGAATAAGGTAAGTATGTTGTTATTTGTCAAGTGCAGGATAGTTATATAATTAAATAGATTGTATAAGATTAATTAAATTAATTAATGAGAAATTGTTGGTATATATTTTTATGTTAGTATAGGGATTTATTGAGGTTAGCATAAATGTTAGCAAAATTAATAAGGTGTTTAGATAAGAGGGCCAAAGGTTAATAAAGCAACCAAAGTTGGCATGAAAGTGTTGAATTTAACATTTTGTCACTATATAAAAATTATTTTTTATGTTTTGTTAGCCACTTGTTATATATAGTGTTATATTTTTCTTGTTAAAGTTAGCCTCTGTTAGGGTGTTTCAAAGTGGTATTAGAGAATCAGCAAAGGAGCAAAGAAGTCTGGTTAAAGTTAAATATATTTTTTGGTTAAAAGATTGGTATGTTGCAGCTGATATTAAGATTATTGTCCTTTTGAAATCATTTAGATCAATATGAATTTTCTTTTTATAATCTATTTAAAGATTGTAAATTGGTTTTGTTGCATTAAAGTAACAGTACTTAGATGAGTAAGTTCTGTTTTTAAGTTTAAATCTTTGACATGCTATTAGTGTATTATTAGAGTATAGAATGTAGTGTTAAGCTTTTAGGTTTTTGTTAAAAGAGTTATATATTTTTCTAAAGATCATGTTATTTGTAATTATCCAACCTTTTTTGTTAGATGTCCAGTTAGTTAAAATGTAAGGATTTAATTGCAAAAAATTACTGATAGATTTGTAAATGCAGTTATTAGATCTTGCATTAAGCAAAACTAATAAGAATATTAATCTTAAGATATTTTTTTGATATTGTGATGAAAATTATTTTATGTTAAAAGTTCTGTATTGGTTGTATTCAAAAATTGTTTAATGCTAATAATATTGTAATTGTTTAGTTTTTTTTTAAGATATAGAGCTCTAAAATGATTTAAAAAGATTTGGTTTATAGGCATGCCTGAAAATTTCTTTGGATGTGGCCAGTAATCAACATCTTATGAGGTTTGCATTCCTAATACATGTAGAGCTATTATTATTTGGCATATTTGTATATTTATTTATATTAGTAGAAATATTAGAAGTTGTATCAGAATTGAAATATTTGTAAGTACTGCATCTTGTAACTATTGTAATCACAATTTCAAAAATAAGAAATTGAAGTTAGAAAGGTTTAGGTTTTTTTATAGTACTGAAACTAGTGCTGAAGTTTGTACCTAAACTAAATCTGTTAATGCATAGATATCCAGATTGAATAAAAAGGAGTTTAGAACTTCTTATGCTAGTTTTGGCTTATATTTTATTAGTTGAATATATGCTCTGTTAAGAGAATTTATTTGTAAGAAAGAAAGAAATAAAGAATATAGCTAATAGGTAAGATATGAAGTAATGACATTGTTTATAATATAGATTGCTTGTTTTTCTGTTATATTAGCAAATTGCAGTTTTTTTAAATTGATCTAACTTCTGCTATTATTTCTTTTTGTAATAGTATTAGCTTTTTGTTGATTAAGAACCATACTTCCAAATATTTAAAAGATGTTCTTATCTATTGCAATTAATTGTTTATTGTCAAAAATTATAAAGTTATTTAGATTTAAAAAGTTTGTGACTAAAGTAATTTAGATAAATTGACTTTTATATTAGCTTTTTTTTTTTTTGGTATTAAGGTAAGGCCTTGCTCATATCTTTATTAGTAGTTTTTAAGATTAGTAACTTTGTGGAGTTACTATGTACAAAAATAATTCTATATAAATGCTATGGCTGAGGTCAACATTTGCAGTTAGGGCTAACCATTAAACTGCTAACTATATATAGCTAACTTAAGTATAAATAAGAAGAAAACTATATTTAAGAATGAAGCTCAGATATATTTATCTGTGACCTAAACCTACTAGAGTGGTCAAGACTCACCTAGATTTGGATAGTTAAAATATAATTAAATAAAATATTATATTTGATCTAAAGAATAGTCCATATGTTGATTTTTCTAATAGCATGGCCAAGAGGTGGGCATGTATTGGAGTTTGAGTATACTTGGTTAGGTAGTCCACATATATATGAATATGTATATGTTTGGCAGTTGTATTTGGTTTGTCTATTATGATTAGTTTAGTTAAGTATTTGAGAAAAGGAGGTTTAAGACCTTGTTGTTTTTTCTAATTTGAAAAGTTTATGCAATATGGTTTCCAAAGTAGTTCATAGTATAGCTCATTAATTTCAAATAGTATTTTAATAACTGTTTGTAATGCTAATTTGTAAGAAATATTAAGGTTTTGAATTGTTTGAATTAGAGATTTAGGTACAAGTTCTTTAAAGATAATATCAAGATAGAATGAGTTTTTATTGAATGGTATCTGATAGAAGGTTTCATAGTTTTGAATTTTTTAAATAAGTCCTTCTTGTTGAGGTTTGGAGAGATCTAGATTGCTTTGGTTAATATGTTTGAAGATAGTATCTTGAATAATACTAGTAAGTAATGTTGGAATAGAACATGTTTGCCAATGTGTTGAGGAGTTAGATAAGTTACAGTGAAAGCAGTTTATATTATAGAAAGTATGTGAATATATTTTATGACATAAAAAGTGTATATGTAGTTCATTTAGTAGAGTTTTGATTTTGAAAGATTTGGAATGATTAAGTTTGAAGTTGGTTATATTATGTGTTGGTTTTTGGGTATAATTGAAGTATAGTCAGATAGATCTCCAATCTATTTTTGAAATAAGTTGGTTCTATTCTTGGTTTTGTTTTTGAAATGACCACATTGCCAGAATATAGGCTTTACAAATATTTTTGATAAATGTTCTTGTAGGGTATTCTATAAAATGTTGGTCCTAGAATAACATGTAGTATGGGTTGTAGATATTAGTATAATTGAGGTATAGTTCTGAAAAGAGATTATATTGTTTAGCAAGAGAGTTGGCAAGGTTGTTCAGATTATTATCAGTATAAGCTTATACTTTATAGAAGTTGATTTGAAGGTTGTAAGATTTAATGATATTTAGTAAGATATGCCATATAGGCCATATATTGAACTTGAAAAGTTTATTAGGATTGGAGAGTATAGTATGAATGTTGGTATATTTAGTAATGATAGATTGAGAATCTGTAAAAATATTAACTATTGCATTTCAGAATGTAGTGGAAATAGCTGAAAGAATTGCCATCAGTTCTGCTTTATAAGATGATAGCCAGAAGTTGATTTTGGCAGAAAACTTGTAAATAATTTGATTATCATTATTGACCTGAACCCAGCCAATGCCTATTGTACATTGGTCAGTTTTGATATTAGTTACTGAACCATTAGTATAAAAATTAAGTTGTTGTTGAGAACTATTAAAAATTGAATATTGTTTGAGTATGTTTGCTGCTTCGCTAGTTTTAAATATTTCCAAGACATAAGAGTTGTAAATTGGGATTATTGGTATTAAAGAAATTGATAGTGGATATTTGATAGCTGTTGAATAAATAAGGTCAATATAGTTGACATTAAAGTTTAAAGAGTTGGAACTGACTCTTTCTAAAATTGAGAGAAGATGATTGCTAATACATTAATTGTACATAAATTCTGAATTCTATTAGAGTTTAGATGACAGCCTAGGCAAAATAAGCTTTGGATTGGTAAAAAGGAATAGTAGCCAGAGTGGTTTATATCAATGTTTGTTTGCCAATGTGTGATAAATATTTGATTAGTGTTTTTGAAATGTCTGTGGATTTTGCCAATGATAATTTCATTATCAGTATATATAAGTAACCAGGATTTAGATTTTTTAGAGATATGTTGTAAACTGTATGTAAATGGATTGTATCCTGGTTGTTGGTAATGTAGAAGAAGAATTCTGAAGCTATTATGAGCCATTATAGTATCTTTTAAGTAAGTGAACTATAATGGTTTACAGCCTTTAGGTAAGTATAACAGTTGTGGTAAGAGATGTTTCTATTTTAGTAAAATGGTGTTGTTAGCTGTACAGAGCTGTTCAAGGTATAGAATATTGAGATTTCTGATTTGTTTTTTGAAGCTAATGTATTAAGAGTGTTGGGATAAAATTGATTCTAGTGATTGAAGATTATATAAAATAGTGTTTGGCCATGAAATGTTGTGATTAGCTGTTATAAATATGTTTAAGTGTTTCAGTAATTGAATAATTTTGAAATTTAGAATGTGTTTATTTGGGCTATCGATAATGGGATTAGAATGTTGAAGTATATTGAAAGTTGACCATAGGTTATTTTGGAGCTATTGTAGTTTGATTCATATAGAAGTTCCTAGTAAGTTAGAATTATTAAATATTGAAGTTGGATGTCCTATATGTTGTAAACATTGTACAAATATAGGTTAAGCATAGTACTATTGGGAATTAAACATGCTAGTGGGATTTTTATTTGGCTATTGTTAAGTATTTAGCCAGAATATTGTTGCATATGAAGTGAGGCATAATAATGTTATATAATCTATATTCAAGTGTAGATATAATAACTCTATTGATTATATAAATAATTTGTTTATTCATAATTTCCTTTGTACTAGCTATGTTTGTAAGTTGTAGTGTTTTTTCTTGAATAATTTTAATTTGTTCAGTTTGTTTGTTATTAAGTATAAACCAACAACCTAAAAACTTAAATGGTTGGCTAGCAGATATGGATTCTAAAATGGTGTTGAAAAATTGAATATTAGATATAGATGAATTAGAAATAAAGACAGATTTGGTTGCATTAATTTGAATATTGGCTATTAGGTAAAAAGACAAGGCAGTTTGGGTAATTTGTTTTAGTTCTTGTTTTGTTTTTGCTATCTATAATGTATCATCTATGTAAGCTAATACTGATGTGAATGCATTTAGATTTTGAGATCTAGTTAGTTGAAGTTGGGTCTTCCAAGTTGAAGATAATAAGTAACCTTTATATTGAGATGCAATTCTGTGAATAAGTGAGTCATAATAAATGCATTAGAATAGTGGAATTATTGTTTCTCCTTAGTCTATTCTATTTTTAACTGTATATAGATTAGTTAGACCAAGGGTGGTAATTACTCTGTTTTGATAATCTGTTAATAAATTAATAAATATGTTAACTAACTTAGAAGGCATGTTGATATAAATTAGTGCTTTTTTAAACAGATCTAGGTTAACTAAGTCGTATGCTTTGCTCATGTCTTGAGATATAAGCCAAAGTTGTTTGAAGTTGCAGGATGCATTTTCGATTATATTATTTAAGATATATATAGATATAGCTATGCTGTTGCCTGGCAGAGCAATATAATTGTAGAGTGATAGGATCTTATATTTGGTAAGCACTTGGTTTAAGCGATTTGTAAGAAGTTTTGTATATAATTTTTTGGCATGTTTGAGAAAGCTAATAGGTCTGATGTTGATTAGGTTGCAATTAAAGATAGGTTTTTTGGAAATCAGAAAAATTCTACTCTCTTTCCATTGCTTAGGGATTTGGTTTAAAGTAATATATCTGTTTAGGAGAGTGGTAATTGCTTGAAGAAAAAGTGTGCCTGCATGTTTTAACATTTCATAACTAATGTCAGAGGGGCCACAGGCCTTGTTATTTGGAAGATTAGATAATGTTTCATTTACTTCAATGATAGTAAATTCTTTAGTAATATTATTGTACTACTCAGAATTAATGTGCATTTTACAGTTATATTCTTCTTTTTAGTTAGATTCGAAGATTTGTTGGTTGGTATGTCTAAAGGATGTCTATTGGTTAAAATGTTATTGAATATACTGTTTGATATCTTGAGAGTTGGTGATTATATTATTGTTTGTTCTAATATTGTCGAATTTGCTAGGTCCTTGTAATGGTTAAGTATGCTATTAATCATTAATTTTGAGTTTGATTGAAGTTTGGAGCATCTTTTAGAAATATTATTATTAATCTGTTGTCTTATTTCTTTGATATTTTCTATATTGTGGGCATGATAAATAGATTTCCATTCAGTTTTAGCATGTGCTAGCCAGTTTGGCAGTAAGTTGTGAACAGTTGATAAGGATAGAACATTAAGCTAATTAGATATATTTATTTGATTAATAAGGTGATTGTGTTGATGTAGTATAGGAGTAGAGTTTTTTTAGCAAATATTTGACTTGTTTAATAATATTGCCTAGTTTTTTGAGATGTTGATGTAAAGATGATGCCTTTGTAAAAAAGATATTTTGAAAGTTTCTAATAGTGAATTTTTTATTTAGGATATGTTGTATAGCAGCAGAGATAATACTGTTTTGGATTTTGTATCAGGAAGATTCATGTGATTCTGAAGTTTGTATGCTAAGTGGAGTTTTGTTATTATTAAGATTTAAGATTACTTGGTCTGCAAATTGTTGCTATTTATCTTTATTCATATTTTTGTATAAGAATGACCTTCTATGTATTTTGGTAGAATGTTTGAGTTTGCCTATATATGCATAAGAAAAGATCCAATAAGAGTTCAGAATTTTATAATCATGTTGAATATTAGTGTTAGGATCATCTACAGTAAAAGAATTAAGATATCGAAGAAGAGGTTGATTGGCCTATATGTAGTCTATACTACTTTGATATCTGTTGCTTTGCTAGGTAGATGTTGAGTTGTGGGTATATGTGGTCAGGTTATATATATTGTTGTATTAAAGGAAGTGAAGCAGCTTGTATTTTATTGAGAAAGAGTAGGTGATACTATTAGAAGCATTAAAGTCTTCTAGAACAATTGGTTGGATATTTGATGCATAGACTTGTTGAAGCCATTGTATTACAGTATTTTGTACTGACAGTCTTAGTTGAGTATTATTACATAGTAAGTAAACTAAAATAATTCTGAATTTAAAGTCAAGTTTAAAGAAGATGTCTACTGCAATAGCATATTCTAAAAAAGAAAGTATTTTGTAGATATGGATTTTTATAGACTTGTGAATCATAATGACTATGCCTGCTTTAGGACCTTCAATGCATAACTACAGATATGTAAAGTATTTGAATTTTTGTAGTTTAGTAATTGGGTTACTGGCTGCAATTTTGGTTTCTGTTATGATAATAATGCTAAGGTTATTAGAAAGACAGTAGTCTTCTCATACTTGTTGTTTCAGGTCTTCATTAATTTTTCAAACATTATGTGTACTGATTGATAAATGAAGTTGGTTGTCATAAGACTGTATTTTAGGTGTATTAGAGTTTAAAGAATAGTAGTTGTTATGATTTAATATTGTTTGGTTTGAAGATGTTAGAATAGGTAAGTGTTCATATGATTTGTATTAAATAGGATTTATTGCTATGTAATTTAAAATAGTAGAATCTGTAACTTTAATATAAACATGTGTTTTTGTTTTTTCATTATTAACTGAAATTTTGATTGGGTTGAAAAAAAGATTTTTGCATAAGTGTTTAATAAAGTCATTAAGTGTTATAGGTTGCAATAGTAAGGATAAATGGTATCATTTTAAAAACTTATTATAGCAGATGTTTGTTTCTGAGGGAGTTGAAGTATTGGTATCAGAGGTATTATGTATGATGTCTTCTACAGATTTGCTCACAGTAGGCTTTACTGCCTGCCTATTGTCATCATTCTCCTCTAAAGATGGCCTACTAGATGTGGAGGACATCATAATCTTAAAGGTGGCAGCTGCATTAATATATTCTGTAGAAGACATTATTGAAAAAAAGTGTTTGTAATTTTCTCTTGCAAAGTAAATATAATATTTTCAGTTGTTTTTGTAGTTTCTTCTGAAAGTGTAGATATATTCATATCTACTTTTTGGAAATTCAATGTATCAGAATTCTGTATAAAAAGAAAATCTTCATATTGTTCTGAGATTGAAATTTTAAAGTGTTTTATTAGGAAATCTTTAGCTTCTGAATAATAGAATTAATTATAGTTAATATGTATTTGTTTTAGTGATATTTTAAATTCTATTTCTAATTTAAAATATGTAATGACTCTTGCAAGAGTATGGATGTCATTGGTTGTTTGGATCATTTTTTTCAGAGCTTCTTTTTTAGATAAACTTACAAGTCTGTCATTGTCTCTTGCTGCTAGCATAAAGGCTTTTAGATAGTGATAGAAGTAATATGTAGATCAAGCAGTATTACTTGCTACTTTGTTAAGATTTGCAAATGACTTCTCAGTAGATATAGCTAAGACTCTGAGTTCTTCTGTAGGTGTTGATATAGAAAAGCTTGCTGCAAGTTTTTTTTTGGGATAAAAGACATCAGTTTCTAATATTGGGTAAATCCATTCTTTTTGTTCTGATTCTAGTACTGGATAAGTTTTGAATGAGTTAGTAAAATAGAATTTGGAGATGTTTCCTAAATTATGTTCTGTTGATTTGCTAATAGATTACAGTCTTTGTTAGTGCAGAGGTAGATATAATAGAGTGCTGCTTTAAAGTTGCTTCAGAATGCTCTTTAAGAGTATATATTGAATCTAGTAATAGGTATGTTTTTGGCAAAAGTTTTTTGCATTCTTCAGTTAGTTTTTGTAATATTAGCATTTTGAAATAGTTGTTTGTTTTCTGTTGATCAATTTTGTCAAACTGAATGCTATATTTTTCAAGAAAGAGTTTAAACCAGGCCTCATAAGTTGTAAGATAGGGCTTGAATGATAGAATTCTAAAATCTTTCAAGAATTTTTCAGATGTGATGTTAAGGGAAATATTAATGTTAAATCAGTTATTATTTTGAATAGTGAATTCAAGTTGCTTTGAGCTGTATTTAATATCAAAGTGGAGTGTGAACTGTAATAGTTTAATATCAAGTTTTTTCATAAATTTTTTGAAATTGATGGTTCTATATTTATGGTTTAGATATAGGTATAGATCGACTAAATTTATAGCCACTTTACATCTGTTAGTATTTGAGTAAGATGAGATAGAATAATGTGATCAGAGAATATGTAGGTAGTCCAGTTAAGTAAAGAACATCTTTGTAAATTTGGAGAGTAGACCTTTGAGTGTATTATGGAAAGCTTTAAAAGGAATTGGTTTTGATTTATCAAAGTCAGGACTTGAGTTAATAATAAAATCTGATAGGAACTTAGATTTTTTATTTGCTATTTTGTTAAGAATATAGCTGAAGGAGTATTTGGAAGATGGTCTGTTGCTATTTTTATTTTTATCAGATTTGTTTGGAATAATTTGTCCAAGGATAAAGTCTCTAAGATTGGATTTCAAAAGAGTAAATAGTTGTAAAGCTAGTGGTGTGTTAAGTTTATTATGTTGCTGCATTATAGGTGTAACAAGGTAATTTTTGAACCAGTCAAAGTCTTTTGAGATATTATGTTTTTGTGTTTTTGCTTTTTAATTAGGTTGTTTATTATTAGTTTCTTTCTATTTGTTGTTATTTGAAGGTTTTTTTGCATTAGAGTTGTTGTTTGTTTGGTTGTCTGTATTTCTAACTTTTTTGGGAAGTTTGTTTAAAAATTTTTTAAAAAAAATATGCTTATCTTCTGCTAATAATTGTAGGCATTTGATTTTGCAATAAAGACTATGTTGTTCCCAGTTCATAGGGCTTGTGAATTTGGCTAGCTTTAGTTTAAGTTTATGGATACATTGAAGTTAAGCTGGAAAGTTACCTACTTCAGTTTTAAATATGAGTGCTTTTGGGTCTAATGAGTGCTTATTATCAGTTAGCATAATACATAATATATTTTTGGTTTTGCAGATAATACATATATGTACATAGTGAGAGAAAGCAAGAAAAGGGATTTGATTATTGGTATCTTGTCTAATATTACTATAACAGTTGGAAAATAAATGAACGATGTTGTGTTTAGGTTGAAAAGATGACTTAGACACATTGTGAAAGAATTTGTAGAGTTTGGTATCAAGGTCAATTTTCATTGAATTGGATAGTTCAGTTATAGTTGTAGAGGTGGAATTAGGAGTAAATGGCAAAGATAAATGCTATAAAACGAAGTATATGTGGTATTTTTCACAGAAACATTTAGTGATAATAGGTTAAGTAGGGCTGAAAAAGAAATAGTAACTATTGTGAGTGTCACATAGTGTAGAATTAAAATTAGATAAGAGAACCTTAAAACTTTTACAGTTTTTGTCTAAAGTAACTAGTGTTCAACTGTTATATTTATTTTGAAAAGTATCTAGGTCAAAGAAGTCTGGTTTGACAGTGATGATGTTAGGCATTTTGTGTAACTATCCTAATGTGGTGTTTGTACTAGTATAAAATGATCTTCAAATCAGATCAAATAATCTGATTATAGAGTAAAATTTTCTAATTTAAGGGCTTTTCAGATAAGTTAAAAGGAATCTGAAAGATGTGAGATCTGTGTTAAGGCTAATTGGATGTTTAGAAAATTTTAATAGGTGCCAGAAAAGTGAAATTTTTGGGGCAACCTAGTGAATTTTTCTAAATTTATCAATGAAAAAACCTGCAAAGGCAGATTTTAGTTTCATCTTTTTTTAAATATTTCAGTAAGTTTTGGTTTGTTTGCAGTATAATATATATCAAAATGACCAAAACAAAGAACTTGTTCTTTTTCTAATAGGTAACAAGATGTATTTAATTAGTAAAATATATTGAAAATAAGCAAAACCCAATATCTTGGTTTTTGAAACTTTTCTTAATGGCCAAATGTTGCAGGAGCATAAAACCTGGCCACCTAGAAGGAGAAAAGTGAGCTGAGCAACTTTACTTAGAAGTACAAGTAAGGTTTACTTAATATAATATTAAGAAATAATTAAATGTTTTTAGCAAAAATTTGGTACAAGTGATCTACAGAGAAAGTTACAGAATTGGTTCACTTTTATATTAATGAATTTGTAAAAAGAGAAAGCAGTATACAAAATGTTTATAAAAGATGTTTTGTTTAGTGTGATCTATAGTAAGTTATCTATGTATGCCATTACAGAAATATGTATTTTTTTCATGCTTGAAGAAGAGATTTTACTAATAAATTCTTAGTGCTTTTTATGTATTCTTGATATCAATGAATCATAATATATTTTCTATAGAAGAGGAAAAATTCTCTCTTCTTGGTTCACCCTATCTTCTACTAAGTATAGTGCAGTTAGGTCTAAAGTAGTGATTATTTTGTTGGTTTAGTATGAAAGCAAATATGATAGCAGGTTTATAGCTTTGTCTAGAATATACCCAGGTTGATGACAAAGCCATCTGTATAAAAATAAAGTTCTAATGATTGTGCATTGTAGTTAGCAATTTGTTAAAGATTGTCTGTTAAAATACTAGATTCAAATATAATTGGAATTAAGTATGTTGTAATGTTAATATTAGAAAGGTTAGAAATTTGAATAAGATGTTAAATTGCAATAAAGTATATAAGATTAAGGTAATTAGCATTAAAGTTGAGGGTTTTGTTATATGTATTAACTTGACCAAAAAATCTAAAAGATAAATTGATAGGAATATTAATTGTATATTTGTTAGCAATTGTGTAAGAGTTAAGAGAGCAACCTGGGCATATTTGTAATTAAATAGGTGAAAATGAATATAAATAAGTAAATTGTTGTTTTATATAATATTACTAGTGAATAATAAGAATAGTTTCTAAAGAAAAGAGCCATCTTTTGGTTTTGCCAATAATGATTTAATCATCAAATACTGTAATAAGCCATGGTTTTTTTTGTAAAGAAAAGTGTCTAGTTGAATAACTATAGTAGTTTGTATTAAGTAAGTGTAAATATTGATAAAAAGTACAATTGTATAAATGGCTTGTAGTTTGATTTTCTAAATAATTAAATCAGAATAGTTGTTTGCCTTTAAAAATTTTGTTTATATGTATAGATATGTGTTTTCAATCTAAAAAGTATGAGTTATCAAATATAGTTAATTGATCTAAATAAAGAATACAATGGTATCTAAGTTGTTTTTTAAAAGTTGAGTATTTTGGATGTGATAAGAGTAATAATTTAAGTGAAATAGATCTTTCTTGAACAGTATATGAGATATTGTATAATGGATTAGATGCAAATGTAATACCAAGATGTTTAAAAAGTTGAATAATTTTAAAGTTAATAATATGTTTGTTAGGCCTATCAATAATAGGATTATAATATATCAGAATACTAGTAGATAACTACAGGTTGTTCTGAAGTTGCTAAAACCTAATGCAAATACTTATTCCTAATAAATTAGAAGAATTAAGTCTCTTGATAAAGTTTGTAATATGATGTTGTAGTTGAATATCCCATATGTTACAGATATAATATAGCTAAGAGTAAAGTAATATACTAGTGGAAATTGTGTAACTAAGTTTGGCTTTGCTTTTGACAAGTCCTATATGACTTGTAAGGATTTTGTTATATGTATATTGATTAAGAGCAATGTTATAAAGTCAATATTCAATTGTAAGAATAATGACAGTATTGATAATGTAATATGCATATATATTAGTAATTTGTTTAGTACTTGCAATTTTAACAAGATGTGATAATTTTGCAATAATAAGTTTGGTTTGTTTGGCTTGTTTGTTATTAAGTATAAACTAGCATTCAAGGAATTTGAATGGTTCATTTGGTAAATAAAGATTGAAGGAATGGTTGTTGTATATGATAAAGATATAGTTAGTTTGTTTGTTATTAGTTATAAGTACAGATTTAGAGAAATTGATTTGTATATTAGCCATATTAAAGAATAATTCAGCTACAAAAAGGATTTGTGATAGTTCTTGTTATGATGATGTAATTCAAAGAGTATTATCTATGTAGGCAAGAACTGAGTAATATAAGCTAAGCTTATTATATATTTGATGTTTTAGATTAGTTAGTTAGAAGACTTGTGTAATATAGCCTTTAAAGTTGTTATAAATATATAAGATAAGTAGATTATAGTAGATTCTTTATAAGAAAGAAGTAATAGTTTTATCCTAATTAATGCCATTGTGTACAGAGTATGATGAAGTAAGTCCAAGATTTGTAATAACTTGGTTTTGTCAGTCATAAAGAATATTAGTAATAGAATTTATTATAAAATAAGGAAGGGCAAGATGTTGTAAAGAAGAGTAAGATTAACTGAGTCATATGCTTTATTTATATCTTAAAATAAGAGCCAAATTGGTTTGTTGTTGCATGATGCATCTTTAATAAGGTTATTAAGTATGTGAATTGGTATAGATGTGCTATTGTTAGGTAGAGCTCATAATTGTAAAATGAAAATATTGGATGTTGAAAAAACACAATACTGATTCTAGTAGTAATAATTTTTGTATAGATTTTTTGAATATGTTCAATAAGACTAATAGAGTAAATGAGACTTAAATCACTATTAAATGTATTACATTTTGGATCAAATAAATTTTACTATGTTTTTATTTTTTGAAAATTTGGCTTGAGTTAAAGCAATAGTTGAATAGACTTGTAATAGTTTTAATACATATAGTATCTATATGTTTAAGCATTTCATAGCTAATGCCTGTAGGTTCATAGGCTTTTCTATTTGGAAGTTGTGACAAGGTTTAAAGAACTTCTTCTTCTGTAATAGAAGTGTTAAGAGAGTTATACAATTGGGTGTTGATATGTAGTTGTGGTTAATAATATGTATGCCAGAAGCTGTCAAACAGTGCTTAGTTAATTGGTCAATATGCAGTTTAGTTATGAAAATAAGATTGTATATACTGTTTTATAAGTTTGAGATCTGTAATAAGTTGGTCAGGAAGTTTAATATTAAAAAAGTAAATAGGAGCTTTATATCAGTTAAGAATGCTGTTAATAGCTTGTTTAGAGTATATTAAAAGTGTTTCACATTTTTTTTCAGTTGCTTGTTAGATTTGTTGATGAAGTAGTAATAAATTTTCTGTATGATGAGCATAATAAAGTTGTTTCCAGATATCTTGTTCATATTGGATCCATGCCTGAATTTGAGAATTTTCATCTGAATTAAGAGTTTAAAGGTCACAATAGAATCTATTATTAATAGTCTTAATCCTAGAGTTTATTATATTCATGTTAAGATTGTTATGAGTGTTTTTAACAATTTTTATTAAATGCCTAAGCTCTTTAAGTGATGTGTAGATTAAGGTAGAGTTAGAAGAATATTGATGATTGTAATTATATTTACAGGTTTTTTTGTTAGGAATAGAATGTATTGCAATATTAATTATTGAATGTTTAATTTTATGCCAAGAGGTTTTAATACTTTTATTAGTATTGCTATTAAGTAATGTATTGTAAAGGCTAAGATTATGAGAGAAGAGGTTAAAGAATTCTGTTTATTTATTAGTTAATATAGCTTTATAGTTAAAGATTCTATAACTGATGCCAGTATGATGGTGTTGAAGTTTGCTATATGCATTAAGTAGATATAAGAATAAAGTAGTTACTAAGTGTTAAAGTATTGCTATCATTAAGTTTGTATAAGAGAAAGAATTAAATGTTGAATAAATCAGTCCAAATATAGTTAATGTGACTGTAACTAGTATTATTTGATTATGTAAAGTGCTTGTTGTCAACATATGTACCAAGATCAAACATATTAGAATAATATAAATAATTAATAAGCTTGAATTTAGATAATGAGCTACAGACATTATCATGTGTATTAAAGTCTTCAAGTATTATTAGATAAAGATTGTATTAAAAAGCTTGTTTAATTTATGTAATAACAGTATTTTGTATGTTGTTATATTTTTTATATTAGTAGAAGAAAGATAGACAGCTATAATTCAGAATTTAATTTTACTTTAAAAAAGAGTCTAAAGCAATTGCTTCACTAGAATGTGTTTAGCAGTTGTGTACATGTAGTTGTAAGTGCTTTTGAATTATAATAATAGCACCTTTTGCTAAGCTTTCTAAGTTGGCCCAAAAGTAAATAGGTTATTATTATAAAATTTAAGATTAGTGCTGTTAGCAATTTTGGTTTTAGTAATACAAAAAACATGAATATTATTGTGAAAACAATAATTTTGTCAAGCTTTTCTTTTAGTTACTGTATTATAACCTTTAATATTGTGTGTACAGATGTTTAAATAAAGGTCATATAAAAGTTGTATAAATGTAAATACTTGTAATATAGTGTAACTATTAAGAAATAAGTCAGATAAAATAAAAGTTAGATTGAAGAAATTTAATTTAAGAGAAAGGTTGTAAAAAATAAGAAGAAGATAAAGATAAATAATAGTATGATTAGGTAATAAAGAGCTATTTGGAAGATAAATATAAGTTTTATGATAAATATTACTAACAGAAAAAGTAATATTAGAGACAGTATTATTGTGGTTATATTTGTTAATGTGCTGTATGAAAGATTGAATAGTTTGGTTATAAGAAAGAAGTAGTAAGTTGTAATAAAGAAAAAATTTGGTAAAGCATGTATAAAGATCATACAAGCTTAAAGATGTTAAGAATGATCTTTTGAGGTTGTCTTTTACAGGATCAGTTACTGTATGCTCAGCTCTCACAGCTGTGCAAGGTACTATAGTCTGTCCTGTACATTGAGTCTGACCATTATAATCTTGGCCTTCATGTTTACTTCTAAAGCTGCCATAGTTAAAGCAATAAAAATAAACAAAAAGCTTAAAGAATTTCTGCAAAAAGGTTTGAAAAAAGAACAGTATCTCCTTGTCTAGAAAGAAAAAAAAGCAGAAAAAAAAAATATATATAAAAACAGAACAAAATAAATTAAAGAAAGAATAAATAAAAAAAAAGATGAAGATAATATATTATAATATTAATAGTTTAAAAAACAAAAATTAAATGCTTGAAAACCTTCTCAGCTAGGCAGAAAAGAAGGAAGTTGCAATATTGAAAGTTATAAAAACTAACTTTACAGAAAGAAAAAAGAAATTCCTAACTTACAAAACAACAAAAAGATAAATTAGATATTGGAGCAATGCAGCAAAAGACAAGAAAAAAGGATCAAGTATAGGGATTCTGATAGAAAAATACTAAAAAAAGCACATAGGTGCAGTTAAGAGAATAAATAAATACATAATAGAAGTTATATTATACTTTAAACAACTAAAGTTAATAGTAATAGATGTTTATATACTACCAAATAACAAATAAGTAAGAAAAATTATCTAACAAAAAATAGTAGAGACTATTACAAAAAAAGAAAAACAAATGCAAGTTGTTGTGATAGATGACTTTAACCATATTGTAAATAATATATTAGATAGGCAGAATTTGCAAACTATAAGTTTCAAAAGATTACCAATATTTAATTAGATAAAACAACAAAACTTCTATAATATATACAAAGAAATGCACTTAACAGAGCAAAGATATATATGGTCAAATGTAGAAACAATAACAAGAATTGACTATATATAGGTATTAAAAGAGTTAGCATCAGATTTACAAAAAGCAAAGATTGAAAAATTACTAAAAGCAATCACAAAATAGTAATAGCAGAAATATGGATTAAACACATAATAGCAAAAAGCAGCAAGACAGATGTCAAAAGAAAGAGTCAATTAAGAACAATATATATATATGATATTACAAAAGAGAATGAATAAAAAAACTATGCATAAGAATTACAAAAATGATTGAAGGTCAAAGAAACATTAAAACATATTCAAAAAAAAACAAGAAACAAGAAGAAAAACACAAAAGATAAATAATATATGAAATGTAATAAAAAAGACAATTATAATAGCAGCAAACAAGCATATATTTAAGAAGAAGATTTACAACATAGCAATATACAAAAGATGCAACCAAAAAAACCAATAACAGAAAAAGACTATTGTAGAGCTACAAAAATTAGTTAAATATACAAAAACAAAAAAAAGAACAGAAAGTTTTTTTTTTTTAGCATTAAGATGAGGCCTTACTTATATCTTTATTAGTAATTTTAGTTGTATATATTAATATACTACAGTCAAACCTCTCTATAATCACACCCTATGAGATAAAGATTTATGTGCTTATAAAAATATTTTTACTAAGATGTGCTTATAAAAAGTTTTTTTTAATATGTTTATATATAATTAGTTTCTAAATAAATGTACTTATAAAGAGGTTTTTTATATGATATGCTTATAATGAGTGTGACTATAGAGGGGTCTGACTGTATATACTAAGATATACTAAGATTATAAACTTTACAAAATAAAAACTACATGCAAGAATTAAAACTTAGACAGTTTTATTTGTAACCTAAACTGACTATAGTAGTCAAGGCCTATCTAAATTTGTAATATTAAAATGTAGTTGTAAGATGTGCTATGATTAATCCAAAGTGTCAACTATATATTAATTTTCCTAATAGCTTGTCTGATTAGTGAACAAATATTAGGATATAAATATAATTGATCTGCTATTCTATATAGACATAAGTATGTATAGTTTATATGTAATCTTTTGTGATGTCTAGTTTGCTGTATTTGTTAAAAGATATAATTATTGTTAGAACTTAGAAGAGATGTAATGTTATTGTTTTTTTTCTAGTTAAAAAAGTCAATACAGTAGAGTTTTCATATTTGATTATAGATTTGGTTATTAATGTTAAGAAGTATTTGGATAATAGTTTGTGAGGCTATTTTAATAGGTATATTGTAGTTATGAATTGTTTCAATAAGAGCTTTAGGTATAAGGTCTTTAAGAGTAAGGTCAAGATAGAAAGAGTTTGCTTGAAATAGTATTCAGTCAAATGAAGAATGGTTTTGAATTTTGCAAGTAAGTTTATGTAGTTGACTAGTAGATAAGTTGAGATCTGCTTTAGATTAAATGTGCTAAATTAATGAGTTAATAATGTTTATAATAAGAGATGAATTAGAGCAAGTTAATCAGTATAAGTAGAAGTTAGAAAGATTGCATCGAAAGCAGTTAACATTTGGAAAGATCATTAAATAAATATTGTGATAAGAAAAGTATTTTGGTAGTTAATTTAGAAAGAGTTTAATTTTGAAGATTTTAGATTGGTTAAGTTTAAAGTTAGTAAAGTTAGATGTGGGTTTTTAATTATGGTTCAGATATATTTATATGAATTTTCAGTCTATATAGTGGTTAATATGGGCCTATTCATTGGTTCTTTTTTGTGAAAACCACATTGCCAATATGTGTACTTTACAGATATTTTTAACAAAATGTTTAGTAGAAAGTTTAACAAGATTTTGTTCTCATTGTAAAATATGAAAAGGATTGTAAATATTTGTATATTGGAAGTTTAAAGGTAAGAAAAGGTATGTTGTTTTGCTAGAGAATTAGCCATGTTATTAAAGGTATTATCTGTATAAGCTTAAACTTTGTAAAAGTTAATATTTAGATTAAAGGATTTGATAATATTTAGGAGTATATATCATAAAGGCCATGCATTGAATTTAAAGAGTTTGTCAAAATTATTAAGTTAAGTAAAAAGTTTGTAAAATTTAAAAATAACAGATTGTGAGTCAGTATAAATTTGAAGTGTTGTATTATAGAGTATGGTTAAAATTGCTAATAAAACTAATAGCCAAAAGTGAATTTTAGCTAAGAATTTGTAAAAAATTTGGTTATTACTGTTGACTTAAACCTATCCAATGCCCATTGAGCTTTGTTTAGTTCCAATATTAGTCACTGATCTGTCTGTATAAAAAATAAATTCCTTATATAACAGATTGTTTTAAAAGATTTCCTCAAGTTTGTTTGAACATTCACTAGGTTTAAAATTTTTAGCAATAGTTAAATTTGATATATTAATAATAGAATAGTTATATAAAATTTGTGAAGAATGTTTAATTGCTGTTGAGTAAATAAGGTTCAAATAGTTAGCATTAAGTTTGAGTTTAGAGGTTTTTCTTCTTAAAAAACTAGTACAAATAGTTGCTGATATATTAATTGTGCATATCTGATTAATTCTATTTGAGTTGAGATGGCATCCAGTACATAGTGTACAGTTCAGATCTGAAAGAAGGTAGTAATGATTATATTCTAAATTGATAATAGCATTCCAGTATGAGATAGAAAACTGATTTGTGTTTGGAAAATATTTATGGATTTTGCCAATAATAATCTCTTTTTTTTTTTTTTTAATGTTAATGGTGAGGCCATGCCTCTATCTTTATTGAATATTTAACTAAGATTTTACATAAAGTTTAAATCTACTTTTAAAATATTATAGCAAG
>CAJVQA010000339.1:0-36431 GCA_910591915.1 Cetraspora pellucida
CTTTATATAAGCTAAAATATTGTATTAAGAACTATAAGTTTAAAATTGATATTTAAAGAGTTCACCAAGAATTAGTCAATAATTTTTTTGATTAAAAATTTTTTTTAAATTTGTCTATTTGTAACTTATAAGTAATTTAAACTTTTTTTCTTATAATATAAAATTAAATATTACTATATTATAATTCTTATTTTTAAATATTAGCAAACAAATTTTATTTAAATATTTTAAAATTTAAAAAATGTAGATTATAAATATATTTTTATTAATTTTTTAGACAAATTTGTCTGAAAATAGTCTATAGTTTAAGAGATAGAACAAAGCAAATAAGTATTGTAGGGGTTTTTGAAAATTAATTAGTCAAATACTAAAAAGTTTAAAGTATAGATTAGAAATATAGAAAAACTTTATATTTATTAAATTATCTTTATTACTTTTGTTATAACCATTATGTAACTTTCAAATAAGTTAAAATAAATTAAACAGATATTTTTGAATTAAAAATTCCTTTTTAACTTTTAATTTTTCAAAAGTGGTATTTTCAAAATTAAGTATTACTATGTGTATTGCATAAAGTTTACAAGAAATTTGAAATAAACTTGAGTTAACTTCTTTATTAAATAATATTACAGTACCATTTTTATGGCCTGACATACAGTATATACTATATTATCAGTTGTCTATATTAAACATTTAGTTAAATTTAACTAATATTGGTTATAAGCTTTAATAATAAAATTAGTAATTGATGTTTTCAAACATTGAGCTAAGTTTTCAAGTTCTAATAAGATAACTTTTGATTTATTAATATTTAAATTTTAATACATCAAGTATATAACAAAAATTTTTTTATCATTACATGTTGATTTGTTAGTCATAATTCTAAAACATTTAAAAGTTTTTGTAATAGTGCATTATTGGATTATATAAATATTTGAAATGTCTTTATACCATCTAACAAGTGTGTTAATAAAAAATTATCTATCTGATTCTTTATTTATTGACCACTCAATTACTTTCTTTATATAAATTATAGTAGATTAGAAGATATTTTATCAATTTTACAAACTTGTATAGTCATTAAAATGGTTCTAATACTGTATTGTTTTTTATTTAACATAAGTCAATTTTGAATAGTTAATTTTAGTTACTTATTAGTAATTATAACTTTTTATATGCTATAAAACAGGCTAAAAAAAATTTTTTTTTATACATTTGCTTATATTTTTTAATTTTATTTTGTAAGAATTTGATTTTTTTTGTTAAATAATTAACTTTTTAACTTGATGGTTTTTTAGATTTTATAAGACATTTTTTTAAATGATATAATAATTCTTTAATAAAATCATAAGTCTTTTGTTATGAATACTTTAAGAAAACCTTTACTGTTTTAGATCCTTTATTATATTTCATAATGTTTATCAGAGAAACTCCAAGACTCAACTTATTATCATCTATATTTATTTCTATATTTCTAAATATTGTTGACAAAATTGCTCTTGTGAAACTTTTTTGATTATATTTATAAATGTTATTAAAAATGAATCAGATAAATCTATCATGTATTCTAAAAGTTTATCAACTTTTTGTTGTTTAATATCTATTTGAATATTTGACAATCATAAACTTGCTGATATATTTGATATATTATTGTAACTACTATTACTTGTATTTTCAATTACATTATTATGACTACTATCTGATATATTTGATATATCTTTATAGACACTATCAATAATGCCATTATGACTATCACTTGTACTTTCAATATTAACAACATTATAACCACTGCCACTTGTACTTTTAATAATATTTTTGACAACTTTATTTTCTTTTTTATAAAATTTTTGTTGTTTAAGTGCATTTTTCAAATGCTGTTATTATTTGAAATTTTTTTTAGATTACAACATTGTTTTAAATCATGGTAAAAAATTTTCAATTCAACTTACAAAGATCCTTTTTTTGAGTTAAGGATACAAAATTTTTATATTATGTTTTTTTTTAATTTGTAACTTTTATCTTTCTCTTGTTGACAATAATTGACACATTGTTTATTACAATTGAGAAAGCTTCATTAAATTATTCTAAGAAAATTAATATGTCTTTTTAAAAGAAATTAAACTGGCAATTATTACATTAGTTCAAAAGTTAACTGTACCGAAAGTCACTATTAGCCGCAGTAAATTCAGATTTTCATAAAAAATATCTAAATAGTAGTTAGTGCATATTACGCTACTTATGGTTTGATTTTATTAGTTTCATGATCACCCTAACAGGTTCCAATTAGGGTTGTTAATGGGTTGGGTTGGGTTGATCCAATTCTTAACCCACACCAGTAAATTAGACTTACTCCAGCATTTTACTCCGGGTTGCTCCAAATTTAAAGGTAAAAGTTTAAACCCACTCCAACTTGGGTTGGGTTCTACTCCGGAGTGCTCCAGAGCAAGCTACTCCATTAACAACCCTAGTTCCAATCCCTAATTGGAGTAGTATCAAGTTTAAAATTCTATGGAAGGTTTATTATATAACGAGGACGATAATGCATGAACATGAACTTATCTCGGGTTGTGTAACGATTGCATCAGCCTCGTTCTGAAAACCAGATTACGTATTCATTTCGCTAACGCTAAATGCAATAGCGACAAGCGCTTACCGAAAGATGGAAAACCCAGCAGTAACACGTTTCAGGCAATACTTACGTATCAAAACTGTTCAGCCCAAACCAGATTACGAGTCCTGTACCCGATTCTTATTAGAACAAGCAAAAGAAATAGGGTTGAAATCTAGTGTTTTTGAGGTAGCGCTAAAACGTTAAGAAAATTTTTTTTTTTGGCATATAATTTTAACACATTCTGTTCCTTATGAAAGTACGTAAAAGGAAAACCGATAGTGCTGTTGACATGGGAGGGTCGTGATCCAAGTCTACCTTCGATACTTTTAAATTCTCATACAGATGTTGTTCCCGTTTTTGAGGTATAAACATTAATATTTATTGATTATTTGTTTTTTAAGTAATATTTTTACCATTATATTAGGAGAAATGGAGTTGTAACCCATTCGAAGCTTGTAAGCTTGATAATGGAGATATTGTTGCCAGAGGTGCTCAAGATATGAAATGTGTTGGCGCAAGCTATCTTGAAGCTATCAGATGTCTCAAGGATCAAGACCAACAACCATGTCGAACAATTCACCTTTCATATGTTCCTGGTATAGTTCATAAAAATTATATTTCGATGTGGATCAGCCGATTTTTCACGTTTAATCAAATTTATCAAAAACAGATGAAGAAATTGGAGGAAAAGATGGAATGGAACATTTCATTGAAACAAATGATTTTAAAAAATTAAATGTTGGATTTGCTTTAGACGAAGGAATTGCAAATCCAAATGATGCATTGAGAGTTTTTTATGGAGAACGAGGCGTTTGGTGGATTAATGTTATAACAAAAGGGAACACAGGACATGGATCACAATTCGTAAAGGATACCGCTATTTCAAAACTGGTTTGTTGATATATATATATATATGTATATATATATACATATTTGTTCCGTGAGAATTTACTATATCCATTAATGTTTTAGAAATTTTATAGAATCGCATTATCAACAGGTTTATGGAATTTCGCGAGTCTCAGGAACAACAATTGGCAATTGGTATGAATACAGATGGAACGAAATATCATGTTGGAGACGTGACTACCATAAATCTTACAATGTTAAAAGTAAGAAATTTTATTGTGCCATTATGGCAAAAAGACTTTAGAATTTTTCTATAAATAAATTACTTATTACTTAATAGGCTGGTGTTCAACATAATGTTATTCCAGAAGAAGCTACAGTCGGTTTTGATATTAGGATCCCTCCAACAGTTGATTTCACGGCATTTAAAAACATGATAGAAGGATTTGTACATTCTGAGCCCGAGTAAAGTTTATTTATATTCAATGCATCTATTTTTAGAGTTTAATTTAATTTTATTTCTATCAATTTTTAATAGTTCTAGAATAGAATTTGTGCAATATAATGGAGCTGCATACTATACACCATTGAGTGAAAATAATATTTGGTGGGTTGTGTTTCGTGATTTTTGTAAAGGACGGTAAGTTACTAATTTCTCAATTCATCAATATATTACATAAGTCAATCATGTTAACCTATATCTACATTATAGCAATATTCCTATTGAACCAGAAATTTTCCCGGCTGGTACCGACTCGCGTTTTCTACGTGGCATCGGAATTCCGGCATTAGGTGTTTCCTATATCAGAAATACACCAATTTTGCTACACGATCATGATGAACGTATAAATGAGAACTTGTTTCTTGAAGGAATTGAATTCTATAAAGATTTAATCTATCAATTGGCAAATATCCAGAAATCTTAAATAGGCTTACAAATGCAGTAAAACAATAAAATTTTTTTTTCATTTTTTGACAAATGTTCGTATATATAACAAGTGAATATATATAACATCATTCACACTACCTCATATATTCAATGCCTAAATATATCTTCAAAACTAAATAAAAAGTTTTTTTTTTGTTACTTTTTTACTTGTGGTTATGTAAATGGTGTAAAAAAAATGTACAAAGGAGGAAGTGTACCCCTCCGATTTCAAAAATTTTTAAAAATTAATGAATGGTTTGGAAAAGTGTAAAAAAATGTACACAATGTATAATTATTTTTAATACTATAACAGACAGGCTGAAATTAAACTCTAAAACAAAGTAAATATTCACGATAAATGTTCAACCATATTAAATACTTTATTATGTATATATATATATTATCGAGAACTCCCTTCAAAAAATATTCACAAATTATTTTTTTAACGATCCAAGTCCCTATTTTATATAAAAAAAAAAAGATTTATTATTCCAAATGAAAAAAAGCCTCGTAAATTAAAGAAATATAGAGTTTAAGCACTTACAAGATCTTCAAGAAATTTATTTATATCGTTAACCGACTTTTTAGGGAATATCGATTTAAAATCAAACCCACTTTCTTTTACCTTCCGTGCAATAATTTGTTCGCTCTAAAAATAACAAATAAGTAAAATCACAGACAATATACTGTCATCATGTTATAGAATGCATACTTACCGTGTCAGCCTTTAATAATGTTAAATATCCAGCCATTACTTTTTCTAAACCTTTATCATCTATATCTGATAGGGGTTTAAGCAAATCTGATACATCTTTAAGGTCTAGATTTGCACCATTAAACAATTGTCCAGTAAACGTGTAAGATTTGGGTGCATCAGCACCAATATCTATTAGAAATTCTACAGTAGCAGTAAAACCTCTCATAAAGACTGGTTTATCAACAATATTATCGATTATAAATTTGTTAAATAATCTTATGACTTTATCTACATCTTCTTGCTTCTTTTCAAGCGCCTTATTTGAGAATACCTCAATTGCCTTAGAGTAAAAATCTTTGGGCAGTTCCTTAATGCATAATATTACCTCCTAAGAAGAATAATAAAGAAATGAATCTATATGTGCAAAGAAAATATTTCATAATATTCGTACTTACGTTTATATCTCCTATATTAAAGTATTCTTCAACTGTACTAATAATTTTTCTTTCAGCAACTTCATCAGACATTGATATTGAAGACTTTGTCATAATTGTTTTAGGTGCGGAAGGATTTTCTGATGATAATGGTAATGACGCTGATCTTGGCGCTAGAATAATTTTTTTTCGTTCAGGAGTGGATGTGAAAACTTTCGCCGATTCGCTAGAAGATGAACTATCAACTTTGCGTGTCTCTGTACTTTCAGAATGAGCCAAGATACCATACGTATTAGACGTTGAATTGGTACGACTCATGCTTTCAGTTTTATCTTTACGCTCCTTGCTTTCAGTTTTCCAACCCTTTGCACCTCCGCCTAAACTAGCGAAAGCAGAACCACCCGGTGCTAAACTGACATGACCAGAAGCAACCTTACTACGAGATACTGAACCAAATTTAGATAGATCTCCAGTTTGCCGCGAAGTTGATGATGTACCTCCGACCATACTCCAGCCATCAGAGCTTACTGACTGTCCACCTGAGCCATGAGACGACATATTTTTGTCGCGGCGACCAGAACCGCCACGTGATATTTGATCTGCCATTTTAGGCATTCCTATAAAATATCAAACAGTGATTAAGTACAAAATAAATAAATTGAATCAATTTTGCAATAGTGTATGTACCTCGTCCACCTGAACTTGCAGCTCGTCTTAAAATTTCTGCCTCTTCTTTTTGCTTTGCAGCCTACAATTACATTGGTAAATTAAGGTTCATATATATATATATATATATATATATACTAATCATGACATATTACTTACATCTTCATGAATTTCAGCTATAGTTTTAGGTGCATTGTTATCGCGTCTCGGTACCCAATTATTGTTCCGAAGATCAATAACATCCTATAATAAGATTTAGCATGTCAGCTCAAATAAAAATAACATAATAAATGAATAAAAAATAAAGTATACCATAATCATGAACCTAATACGGCTGGACAACTTCATATTTTTGGACATTTCCTCCATACGACCGAAGTAGGTATCCATGTGTGTTTTCGCCTTTGCATGGTCAAGTTGTTGTCCTACTGTCGTCATGAGTTTGCACAAGCTTTCCATTTCCTCCTCTTCAGGAACTCCATGAACTGTTAACAATTTTTTAACACACTCGTGCATGATACGCTCAGTAAGCATATTCAACTTAAATAGTTCACCAATAAAGCGTATTAAACCAAGGCCATGTCTTTTTGCTTTAGCCGCAGTATAGTATTCATCTGACATAAGGTCAGGCTCACCTTTCTCATTAGAAGGAACTGGAACATTCACCTTCCAGCCTTTTTCAAAATCTTCTTGGCATCTATTTAGTAGATATTTCCTGAACAACGTACCTCCTTGAACGAATTTACCATCAGAGTTTGTAACATTCTCATCCACTATTTCAACATCAACTCTTTCCATCATTTTACGACAAAGCTGTGCATACATTTGACTAAAGTTTGGCTCATCACAAGACTTCTCAAAGGTAAGTCGAATAACCTCTTTAAGCATGCGGCCATCTCTTTCATATATTGATTTATTTGCAAAATTAATAATTTGATCTGATATACTATCGAATTTTTCTAATGTCAATTTGTTCAGAAGAGCTTTCACTTTACGTTGAATCACTTCAACTGGAATAACATCATCTGATCCTTTATGCATAGGATTTATCATGCCAGGAACCCATCGGCCTTCTGTAGGCTCAAGAGGTGTCACTGCGTCTTGTCCCCCGGCGTGATTTAGTGGGCCGGCTCTGCTATTACGTTTACCATTCTCACGTCTACTACCTCGTCCTGGACTTGGAGGGCTAGCACCTACTCCCATTGACGAGGGTGTAGGCAATAACGCACTTCCACTTCCAGTACGAGCAAGCGATCTTCCAAAGCTATTTGAACCTAAACTTGCTCTAACAGAATTCGTCGAAGATTGCATCATAAATCGGTCTTCATTGTTCTTTGGTGTAGACTTAAATTCACCCATTTGTTGTTGAAATTGTGATGTCTGGCTTGGGCTGCTTTTAGCATGTTGTGAAGGTGGACGTGAGCCTAAACGTGAAGGATTATTTCGAGCACCTTTTTTATCATCTTTGGGTTCATCCATACCAATAGCATCGAGTGCTGGTAAGTTTTCTGGCTTTTCTTTACAGACATTCATGAATTGCATTAAAAAGGTACGATCATATTTATATTTTCCAGGAACAGCATTGGCGTTCAAATTAGGATTAGGTGATTTTATATTTGGTGGATATTGCACGGAATTTAGATCATCAATTAAGCGAGCACTGCTAAGTGGACCAGCAGGCGCAGAAGTCGTGCGAGATAAATCCAACGGTCCAGGTCGATTTCCTTTGCCAAATTTTTTTTCTTCTTTTTTTGGATCTTTTTTATCTGCTAACTCCGCTTCCGTTTTTTTTTCAGATTCTTCATTATCTGCATTAACTTTTTCTTCTTCCTTTTTCTTTTCAATCTCATCTTGTTCTTTGAGTTCTTTCTCAATGCGTTCTTGTTCCTCGCATTCTCTCTTTTCACGATCCTCTTTCTCCCGTTTTATACGTTCTTGCTCTCGTCGTTCTTTTTCTTCCCGCTCTTTTTCTTCTCTCTCTTTTTCTTCTTTCTTTTTCTTTTCTATTTCTTCTCGTTCTTTACGTTCCTTTTCCTCACGCTCTTTTCTTTCTCGTTCCTCTTGCTCTTTACGCTCTCTCTCCTCACGTTCTTTTCGTTCTTTTTCCTCACGTTCTTTGCGTTCCTTTTCCTCACGCTCTTTGCGTTCTTTTTCCTCACGCTCTATGCGTTCTTTTTCCTCACGCTCTATGCGTTCTTTCTCCTCACGCTCTTTACGTTCTTTCTCTTCACGTTCTTTACGTTCTTTCTCTTCACGTTCTCTTCGTTCTTTTTCTTCGCGTTCTTTACGTTCTTTCTCTACGCGCTCTTTTTCTTCTCGTTCTCTTCGTTCCTTTTCTTCGCGTTCCTGACGTTCCTTTTCTTCCTGCTCTTTACGTATTCGCTCTTCACGTTCTTTCTCCTCTCGTTCACGCAGTTCCATTTCTTCCTTTTCTTTCCGCTCTCTTTCTTCTCGTTCCATGCGTTCCTTTTCTTCACGTTCACGTTGTTCTCTTTCTTCTTTTTCCTTTTTTTCTCGCTCTATTTTAACTTTTTCAGCTGGGTTAACAATCTTAATAGCTTTAGAATCTTTTTTATCATCAGGAAGTTGATTTTCCTTCTCTTTATCCACATCGTCGAGTTTTTTATCATTAGCCGTGGCAATAGGTATTTCATCTTTCTTTACACTTGGGACTGTAGATGATGGTTGTGTTGGTACAACTACGGCAGTATTATCTGCGGGATTTATTATTGGAATGGCACGACTTTTTGCACCAGATGGTGCTGTAAACTGGGAAACAGGTGTTTGTTGCGGTATGTGATGTTGTGGCATATTAGGTCGAACAGGTACATAAGATTGAGGCAATGGTATTGGAAAAGTATATGGATAGTATGGTGGTTGCGGCGGTAGCTATAATCCATAGTAATATTATGTTGGCAATGGTAACAAATTATAATTCATAAAAACTCGAAAGCCAAAATTAAGTACACCTACACCACGATACTGCCACACGTTCATCGGTATTGTTGGTTGTGGTCCATTTAACATCGCGCTTTGTGGCGGAACTGTCGGCTGAGCAGGACTTATTGTAGGAGAAGGTTGAGCAGGTCCAGTTAAACCAGTTTTACTATCTCTTGGCCTTTGATATTGAACAGGTACACCTTGTCCAGACCCGGGCATTCCCCCGGGTTTATGATGTGGGTGTGGCCGACCATGAGGATGATGAGATCCATAACTCGAATGAGCGTGCTGATTTGTATGATTATGGTTAGTATGATGTGATTGGGGTTGGTGTGGGTGAAAATGTTGGTTCTGTTGACCGTCGTTGGATGATACTGTTGAAGACACAGAATCCTTACGATGATGCGGAGTGTTTGATGTTGAGGTAGATTGTTGATGTGGTGTAGCCGTGGGCAGCTGTTGCGCCGCTTGTACTGGTTGAGTACGAGACGTTATATTAGACGACTGATGACCTGAAGGTTGACCTACGCTTTTTACATTATTTGAATCTTGGAGATTAAGTTGCGGAGGAGCAGATTGAGTTCGAGGAATTTCATTTATACGTGCAGCTACGGGCCTTGGTGTAGTAGTAGTAGCAGTAAAAGCACCAGGGCCACTAGGAACAACAGCTGGTGGTGTCGGCGTTGGTTGTACCTATAAATTTTAAGCCAATCAATCATAACATATTTATGTACAACAATCTTAAACAAACGAACGAATATCATTATGTACCAATTCTTCGGAAGCACCTCGAACAGCTACTGATCCAAACTTCGTGTTGAGTTTTGGGACTATCTGAGGAAGAGCACCTCCACTACTTACAGAAATAGGATTATTTACCGGAGAGGTAGATAAAGAGGGTGCAGAGGGCTGATTTAATGATCCAAATTGAATTGTAATGCCTATAAACATTTAACGAGCTTGATTTGTTAGTATCAATAATAAAATTTAATAAATCTCAATTGATGTCTTGAAATTTTGATCACTCAAAAAAAGTATATCTCTCATAAAGAAATTTTGGAAGAACATTTTAAATATTTCAAAATCACAACTGCACAAATTTAACTAATGATTAAAAAAACACACCATTATTTTCTCGAGGTTGCCCCTTCGTTGGTAATTGTACTGGATTTTTTTGTTGAGTAGCTTTGATCGTTGACGCAGATCGCCCAGCGTTAGTGTTAGCGTTACCGTTGCCAATTACCGAGTTGTGTGGTGGCTGTGTCTTTTGATGTGAGGTAGAAGATTTTCCGTTAACGGATGAAGTAGAATTATTTGAAGGTGTAGTGGCAGCGGTTTGCTGAATATGTGGTTGCTGCTGTTGCTGCTGCTGCTGGCTTTGATGTGAATTTTGGTGTTGTTGAGACACTTGTTTCGATTTTTGCTGCGCAGCAGCTACTTGTGCGTAATTAGTCTTTTGCGTGTTTGTTGAGCTCGATGTTCGGTTGTTCATTTTAACCGCTAAAACATCTCAAAGATTCGTCGTTACAAATAATAATTTTTTGGAGCTGTATACCGTTCAGCGGTGCACGGCCGTGAAATGAATATGGAGAAAGTTGGAAAAAAAAAAAAAAATTCAATAAAAATTTAGAAGAAAGATTGTTTTTTTTTTTTTTTTTTTTGATAAAACGATTTATATATAAACTAATTTTTTTTTTTTTTTTCTCCGTACGTACTTACGTACGTATCATTCATCAACTACCTATAATAGGTCATATAAACTATTTATACGTAGAATTCGAACGCTGCGGTCTCTTCCGACGCTTACCATATTGATATAAATAGTCAATTGTTTGTTGATTGGCTACGCACAGAACAATAGTATCATCAACCACAATCTAAAATCTATAAAATAGTACACAGCCGGTTCTTAGACATAAATTTGCATATATAGTATATATATATATTATTATTTTTTTTTGCTTTTGAATGGGTATTAACGGTCCAGAACCAGTTGATGACACTTCTGATTCGGAATTTGTTGTTTTAAATAGTGAAGGAAATAGGAATGGAAATCTTGAAATGAATGAGTCTATGCCAACCTTATATTCTGACATTAATAACAGTGAGGATACTACTGATTTACAGACGGAGGTGACAAACAGTAACGTTGATAATAATATAGATCATAATCAAATAGGGCTTTCTCAGGACATTACGAATCTTAATACCCCATATATAAATCAACAAACGGAAGAGGAGGAATGTGAACAATATATTTCTGATCACCTTACTTTAACCCAGATCTCAAAAAATAGACCTACTCTAAGAAATCGTCATAGTACATCAATACATGGGTCATCCAAACCATTAAAATCAAATATTTCAACAGGTCTGTCCTCAGGGATATCATTATCATCATCCTCAGCGGGGGAGGGCAGTAGTCGTAGTGTTAAAGGAAGTCCCAATTGTAAAATTAATGGCAGTAATAACATAAATAATAATGGTTCAGAATATGAGTGTAATATATGGTAAGGAATTTTGTTAATGCCAAAGCACAATGCTATCTCAATACATCTATTTTAAGTAACATTATAAAATTCTTAGCTTTGATACAGCATCAGCACCAGTTCTCACACTTTGTGGGCATCTATTCTGGTTAGTAAATAAGATTCCAAATTATTTATTGATTATTTTTGCAATATTTTTCATTTATTCATTTTGAAAATTTTAGTTGGCCCTGTCTTCATCAAGTTAGTAATCTTAGTCCTTATGGGTCATTATTCAATTATTCGGGCATATTCTATTCTAATACAACATATCCTCCATAATAATTATATTTCAGTGGCTAGAAGCGCAATCACAAAATCCCTTATGTCCAGTTTGTAAAGCAGGGTGTGGGCAAGATAAAGTAATTCCAATATATGGACGTGGAAAAGAGGCGAAAGATCCTAGGTACAAACGTTAATATGCTGAAAATTTCGAATATTCTGAAATATTAAAATATTGAATTCGTAATTTATAATTTTTTGGCCAGAAAAAATGCAGATATTCCAAATCGTCCTGCTGGTCAAAGACCACAACCACAACGTGATATAAACCAACCTGGAACCCAGTTCTTTCCTGGGTCTTCTTTTCATTCCGCTGCGTTTGGTCCACATTTTTCAATTTCAGCCGGCACAATATTTCCAACATTGTTTGGTGCGCAATTTGTAAGCCCGTTGTATAATCTATAAATCAGTTCGAAATCAAAATTTCAATCTGTCTAAAAAAATCTTAAATTACAGACATTCCCTCCACCTAACGGTCCTCCTTCACCACAACAGGCTTTTTTGTCAAGGCTCCTATTGATGTTTGGCTGTCTAATCGTGATAATGTTTTTACTTTATTGAATTTACTGCTACATTATATTTTATAGAACAAAACAAGCAACAATTCATTCGATCGCATTCACGTGATTTCCATTCGTCGCACTTATCATTATCGTTACTATAGTGTATTTTAAACATGTGACATATAAGTGATAATTTAATGATTAAATGTCACTGACCGATCAATTCATCATTATTTATATATATCACTGTATCAACTGTGTGATAATAACATTATTACGTTATGCGATATATATAGATCATGTGCAATAATGAAAAACATGCGTTTATTCTATGCGCATCCCAGATTTCTCTTTTCGTATTCTTTTATGAATCAAAACTGCATGAATAAAAAAGCTTTTTTGGATGTCTATAATTCTTAAGGCAGGTATGTACGTATGTACATATGTGCGAAGAAGATAAGTCCGATACTCAAACTAATATTGATTATTACGTGATAAATATCTATATTTGACTAATCTATATGGCAGTCATGGTCTGTCACGGGTAAATTGTTTCAATATCGATAGAGTCAAAGAACTGATGCATCCAAAAATTTACGGTATATATAAAATTTGTGTCCCAGTCATTATTTAGTGTAAAGAAGCCATAATTCTGACTTGAAACTATAGGAACATCTTGCAAGATAATATATTGCTGGTGTCATGGGGTAAAAAGTGATTTCCGAAACAAAACTGCGCCATAAAGATCGTGATCGAATTAAATCATACCATTTCGATCGAGCCTGTGAATTTTTCATTTTATGACGAGTGATGCTTAACAATCGTACGACAATAAATAGCAAGATTAAACAAATGCGAACTGACGCTGAAGGTCTTAAGGATTACAGGTCCGAACCAAAAGAAAAAGCCCCTCCTTAAAGAATCCGTTAAAGGTTTTAATAGCTTTGAGAGTAATATATTAATTAACCAAAGCCCCTTTAGTCCCCTTATTGATGCAATAGTTTTGCTTTTGTACAAAAATAGAATACTCCAAGTTCTCTAATAAACAATATAACCCGATTTAATTGTGAATAATTGTAACTTCACTTTTGATTTTTACTACGTACAAATAACCGGTGCAGTTTTAGGGTAAGACAGGGAAGGGGTCAGATATTAAAGATTCAAATTTTAGTTAAAGGTAGGTTTTAGGGATCTGAATATTTTTACGTAATATATATCTGACCTTTGTTTCTTAGTCCTGTTTTTGAGATATTGCACCCTGGTGATGATCACCACCAGTTATGGTTAATAAAATTCTGTAAAATAATAACGATAAATTTCGCGAAAATGAAAAAATTTAAGAAACTAAAAAAAAAACCAATTACATCAAAATACAAAAATAGTATACGTATAAATGATTCATTAAATTTGTATATCCCGTTTTCAATACGTATAAATTACACTAATGTTTGAAGGCCTAAAAATGGCATCTATGTAACATTTGTTCGGAACGTTGGCATTTATTGACTTAAAAAAAATATATAGAATGCTACACTGAGATATCTGATGTGTCTTTGTAAATTAATATTCTTGTAAGTTAATTCAAATAAGTAAATATTTAATTGCGTCATTGTTTTTTTTAAACTATAATCGTTGATGTCAAAGATCAGTAAATATATTTATACGTATGTCTATTTATTACATATTTATAAAATTGTTACATTTTGCAAACCAAAATTGCAATTAATTGACTCTCGATGACTGCGCCGCCAATTAATTAATTGTGTTCCCTCACAATCAATTTATTCGGTAGGCCTGGCTGCACTCTTTGATTTTCTACTTCTATTGAGCGTTGCTCCAGTATCTTTGAGTTGCAAAATTATATGCAAAGATAAAATTGTCGTAACACAACCCTATGCATAAGCGTTAATTATGTTATTTTCGAAATTTATTAAATGTGTTTATAAACAATGTCATGAATTTATTAGATCAGCTTAGATATTTCCGTCCTTTGCAAGTTTTTTCAATACCACTTCGACTGCATTACTTAATTTCTCAACCCCACCACTAATTTCATCTGCTGTAACTGTTAACGGTGGAATTAATCTCAAAGTCTCATAAATTCCCGTAGTTAATATAATCATATCATGCGTTTCAAATGCCTCCCGGGATACTGCCGTGACAAACCCACGTGGTACACCTGTAAACTCTAGTCCAACCATTAGACCTAAACCACGAATGTCTAGTCCAATATGTGGAGGTAATAAAGGTTTTATTCGGGAATTAAGTAATGAAAACAGCTGAGATGACCTATTGAGAAAGATGCAATCATGAAACTTTAGATATGTGGAAAAGAACAAATAAACATTATGTAAATACCTATTATTAACATTTTCCAATATTCTTTCTTCTTCAAATACCTCTAGCGTGGCTATTGCTGCCGCACATGATACGGCGTTGCCAGCATACGTTCCTCCCTGAGTTGACAGAGAAGACGTATGGTTATAAACCTACAAATTTATCGTATACATAAAAAAAAAAGAAAAAAAACCCCCGAATACATACCATACTTCCTGCTGGTTGTGTATCCATTAATTTCTTATTCGAAACAATACCACTCAGAGGAAATCCAGAAGCGATCCCCTTAGCCATAACCATAATATCTGGCATAACATCGAAATGTTCAGTTGCAAACATTTTGCCAGTTCTCCCAAAACCAGTCTGAACTTCATCACAGATTAATAAGATATTATTCTTAGTGCAAATCTCCCTCAATTTTGGGAAAAAACTTTTGGGGGGTACTACGTATCCTCCTTCTCCTAATATTGGTTCGACAATCATTGCTGCTGTTTCATCTGGAGCTGTTTGTTGTTTTAAAAGCAATTCAACTTGCTCAATGGGATTATCACAACAGTTAATTCTGTCGTATTTTTGCGGAACAGCGCGATGTATCGGGCAAGTGAAGCAATAAGGATAAGGTGCAACATAAACTCCAGACTAAATTAATAAATTTGTATTATTGAAATGAATTGAACATGTGTTTACAAGTAAATATTTAAATTTACCATCAATGGTCCAAAACCAGCACTGTAAATGGTTTTAGAAGTAGTAAGCGACATCGTCCCAAAAGTTCTTCCATGAAATCCACCTGGAATATTGATAATTTCATTAATGCAAAATTAAATGACACTTAACAATAATATACAAACCAAACATGCAATTACCTTGAAATACGATTACATTTTGTTTTTTGGTTGCATGCCTCGCTAGCTTTACTGCGGCTTCAACTGCCTCTGCACCAGAATTCCAGAAGAAAAACGAGTCAAATTGAGTAGAAGGCATTACGGGTTTCAATTTTCCAATAAGGTCCAACATTGGCTTATGAAACATAATGTTGACCTATATATGAATCGTGACAAAATTTACAATTATGCTTCATAAAAAAATAACGTTTACGTCAAATTATATTCTCACTTGTCCATGATTCAATTTTGCGGCCTGCTCCTGGACAGCTTTTACAACTTTTGGATGGCAGTGCCCTTGAATTTATAGCGTAAAACATAGATGATGAATAATGCAATCTCTCAATTTCATAATATGTCATTAACTTTAATGCTTAAAATTACACAATTAGGTGTAATGATTCAACAAGCAAAGAAAAAAAAAATTATCACCTAAAGAAGTTACACCTATGCCCGATGAAAAATCTAAAAATTTTTTTCCTTGAACATCATATATATAAGAGCCTTTAGCTTGTTGAATGACCAAATTAGTGCTTCGACTTATCCCTCGAGCAATATGTTGTCTTCCAAATTCGACTAATTTTTCAGCGCTTTGAAACGACATGTCTTTTAAACATAAATGTCATTATACATTATTATAGTCACTCAGTTCATGAAAGCTATCAGCGTTGCTGGTATACTTGCCAGAAAACCTGTACAAAACCCAAATTTCAAAAAAAAAAAAAAAAGAAAAAAAACAACAGCTATTTATAAAAATTAAATGAAAAAAAATGTCTTGATATTTTGCAAATATATTCGATACAAGAATATATCGTTTATTTAGACAAGATTGTTATAAAGTTTTGAAATATTAGCCTGGTCAATGTTTAGACTTTTGGCGTTGACAAACTTAAACAATAATGGTTTGGGATTTGGCGGCAAGTATACATATCGATAGCTTTTGTTTGTCCATTAATAGACGTTGATCTATTATCCCCATTAACGTTAATAGATATTGATTTAACCTAGAGTTCCAATCCGTCATCCATTTATCCATATCCAAATATCCATTTACTATAGATATCCGGATAATCCGACAACTATTCGGATAATTATCCGGATATCAATATCTGAATACGTATCCAATAGATAAATGGATAATGGGTTGGGAGATAATCTTGATTTTACGATTTTACTGATTTGCTCCCAAATTTCTATTGGCTGGGATTATTAGCATAAATTTACATCTTGTCACAGGCAAACCCGTGCCCCCATCACCACCGTAAATTCTCACAGAACGATAATAGCCCCAAAGCCGAATCGGTAATATATGTGGCGGGACAGAAAAAAAATTACGTTCTTAACTATTTTCGATCGATATGCATCAAAAACGTAATATTTTTTTTTGTATCACTTATTGCATAAAAATTGAGTGTCCGTCGCTACTACGCACCGGACAATCACTACCCTAATTAATTTCGCTAGTCAATAAGATTTCAAGATCATGTGTAACGCAAAAGAAGCGTGAAAAAATTTTGCTTATGAAAAGTGCCTTCTGAGTACTAACAAAAATTTTACTATAATAAAATTTTACTATAACTATAGCCATTTAAACCAAACACCTAACCCTCAATTAATTGCGAGCCAATTTTTTTTAATAATATTACATTTTAGGGTGGTAATGCTAGACTTATGCCAAAATTCTGGGTCAGAATACCTTGGAATCATGATCGGCAGGATTGAAATTAACTAATTTTGCCCAAGATTACTAAAAGTTTTACTAATGAAGTCATAACCCACTCATTAATAGTAATAATTTTATCTGAAAATTTGATACAGATGTCTTTAAAGAGATAAAGAAACAGTGAGATAATGAAAAGAATTAGTTGAAAATGACGAAAATAATTTAAAATTAATAAAGGTGTTTAAGCCATCACAGTAGTATCGAAATTCTAAATTTGACTAAATGTATATTATATGATTAAAATGTTTATAATTATAATATAATACGTATGATTAGTCAGAAGTTACAACAAATCCAGATGGGTATGTATTTTACATATGTGTTTATGTACATAAACAGTACAATATATACACATGCTATAATATACTATAACATGATATGACGATACTTAAAGCTGGTTTATTATGAAATTTAATTAAAGATTAGGGTCAGTTTAGGACTCATATAAGCTATTTTGTGAAAGTTATTACAGGTAAAATCATCCTCTGGCATTTTTTATTAATACATCAAGATAAGTTTAAACATTCGTTTCTTACATATTTATTTTTTTGCTTCGTCGTATAAACAAAATCCGTGGTCATATGCACAGAAAATCTCGTGATGGGACTGGCTTTAAGCGACTCCTTAATTTAGACATTTTGACATTATTTAGAATTTCGAAATATTTCGACAAGCATAAATAATTTCAGCTAAAAACATTACTCTAATCCTAACTTTAATAATAAGGGGGTTATGTACCCATGTAACTTTTTTGTGTAAATCAACCAATCGGAATTGCAAAATTTTGTTTACACTTTGTCTTGGGGTACTAATTAAAAATAACGGGAAGGCTACTGTATATCCCTCTTATACCAACACCAAGCCCTAACCTTAATTTTAATTACGTAAAACAATTGACCCGTCAAAATCACATGGTACATGGTTTTAACCATCCTCCTAATAAGGCATCCCTCATTTTAACCCCAATTCTAATATTATATACTTGTTAGATTTATACAAACAGAGATGCACCGAATGCACAGGCAATGACGTATGTGAACAATTTAAGAAAATTTGAGACAAAAATAATATATAGTTATTGGATGCGAAGAAAATAATTTATTATCTGGCTGTTAAGTTTAATATATCTAATATGCAGCTTCTGGGCCCCGAAGGGACCCAGAAATGACATATTAAATTCACAGCCAGATAAACGAGTTATTGGCTGAGTAGCATTTATCAAGTATCACTATGATCATACCAACGACTCGAGTTCTTTTGGTGATGATTGCGTCATCATCATCAAAATAACTCCGGATAAATTAAAATTACTTAAAATTTTATTTATATATATATTTTAAGTAAATTTATTGATTATTTAAGCCTAGGAACGCTTTGAACAATTTTAAATTGGACGTAGTAACATGATAACATGATAACATGATAACACTGTGCACGGGTGCACAGTTTAACATTTTCCCAAAACTAATTGTTTAAAACTCTATGGTTTAGTTTGGTTTGGTTTTAACTATATACATCAGGGTTTAATCAAACCAAACCAAACTTTCTCATCCCTAATTTACCGATGACCAATAGAAACTTGGGGGTGAAATTAGTAAACGCTGATTTTACTAAGTTTCCCAAGTTTCTATTAATTGTATGGTGCGATCAGCTTTAAATTATAAAAAATAGCTTTACGAAAAATGCTACGTACTTCTCATTTAAAATTTTATGAAATACAAAAATAAACCACAAGATATTTCTTATTGTTCTTAAAAACAAAACTTGTGATTTAAATTTAAGCTTAAAGCAAAACTGATTATATATTAACCTTTTAAGCTTTGGCTATTTTATTGTCTCTTAAACCGTCAACTTCAAATATACTACGATATGGAATATAAATTGGTACGTAGATCAAACATGGGGTCTTTGCCTTGAAAATGACCCTACGGGACATAGTAATTACTATATCCCATAAGGTCATTTTCAAAGCAAAGACCCCACATGATTTAATCGTACAAATTTGTATGCTAGAGGTTTAAGGATAAAATTATAAAATATGATCCGTATATATTTTTCCTTTGACCAATCAGATAATCGAATTCATTAAGATCGACAAAATTTTCCAATTTACCTTTCTTTTTAGTGGGCAACATAGTTAGTACGCAAAAGGTGATTTCTTAGGCGAAAATTTACAAGGGCGCTTATTAAGGTTCACGTTATACCCGATATTGCTTCCTGATTGGCTAGAATTAGTATCACGTTATTAAGGGTCGTCAATTTCGCCCAATCAAAAGTGACGTGACGCATCGGATTAGATTTTTTGACTTTATGTTAGAGTTCCGGTGGTTACAGGCTTTGGAAGTTACTTATTACTATATATAAAATGACGCTCCCGGGTTGATAAGTTTGGATATTTTTCGAATTATGGGATGACTCACCATACTTAAATGATATTAATGATATTTGTAAATTTATCACAGGCCAATTGAGAATAAACCTCATGGGATGTATTTGAACTGGCTCACTTCAGAACTATAGTTACAACGTTTAGTTTAAATATTTTTTAATTGGCTTTAAATTTTTGTAAATAAATTTTTATGTGCTATTAACCCCTGTAATTTAATATCATGTGATAGATAGCAGTAATGTAATGTAACAGAACATTAGTAGCGCTACGAAGCGCTATATACGTAACAGGCGTACCGAATATTTAATTGCGGTGTCAATTAATTGCAATTTTTGCCGGAGTTTGTAAAACGTGTTGTAATAAAACATATGCCAAAGTATATTTTACTGGTCTTGATGCAAAAACTTGTAATTTAACTTTATACGTAATTGAATAAAAAAATCAAAACTATCAACCTATTTCTTTTAGCAACTTGCACAATTTATATTTTTTTTTCGAAGGCACATACATCAAATAGTGCTCTAAATATCTATTATAAATTGGTTCCAATGAGCGCAAAAGTTTCAAACAAGTGTTACATAGAGGCTTTTTTTAACCCAAATTTGAGTTATACGAATTTAATAAGCAAGACATGAACATTTTAGGTTGCTTTACCAACAGCGAATCAAAAATGATATCTTTACAGCAAACCATGATACATCAATCTATAGCACAAGTGCGCTCAATATTTTTAATTGAGTTAACCTTATCATAAAATGCTGATTTTATTTGGTGGATTAGTTTTTTTTTATTTTCAAAATTCGATATTATTAAGTTGTAATTGAATAAAATTTAACGTTAATTGCAATTAAATTTTCGGTACCCTGCTATATAGCGATATATAGCACTAGAAGTTTTATTAAACACCTGTAGAATTAATAGCTTTAAATAGTACAAGAAATACTTGGTAATGTTAGATCGTACATAAATGTACTAATAGAAAGATAGCAAAAGATCATAATTTGAAATGTATAAATAAGCTTAAATATCGCTCTTGTAGAAAAACAGTTCTAAACTCAACAACTCAACAAACTAATAAAGGAGTAATCGTGTCTTCATACACGAATAACTCGAATACTTTAATAAATAATCTTCATACACGGATACCTGGAATAATTAGTTATAGTGTTCTCATACACGGATAACTTGGAATATAGTAATAAACTTGTTATACGACTATTTGTATCTTCATATACATTTAGCCGTTTGCCTCTTTCATAACTGCAAATCACCCTATAAGCGTAATCGCAATAAAATCTTATACTTTACTTAAGCATAAATCGGCATTGTGATTTAATTACTTAACCTACTTGTCGCTAAAGTAAAACCGGTATACCAAAGGTAGTTTTCGGGTGTAACGGACGCATGTTTTAATTTATGTAGAATTGACAAATATTGAATCAATAATTGATGATCGTTATTTCCGATAATAACGAGGATAAATCATGTGATAATAAAATGTAATATTATTTAAGGCAATTCTTAATCTAATAATACGTAATATAATTCTTTTTTTTGTTCATTCTTAAATCGAATATGAATTTATCAATAAGATCTTTAATTTTTCTATCTGTGCGTATTGCTGTAATATTTTTATTAGTTATTTTTATATTATTGTTGAAGAACATAAAATTAGACCCTCGAACAAGTTTTTTGGATAAAGAATGGATCAATCCAAACAAAGATTTAACATTATTTTATAATACTACAAGAGCGAATGCTGCGGTCGTAGCATTAGTTAGGAATTCAGAGTTATACGGGTTATTGGAATCAATAAGACAATTTGAGGATAGGTGGAATAAAAAATATAATTATCCATATGTATTTCTAAATGATGTTGATTTCACCGAAGAATTTAAATTTAGAACATCAGCATTAACAAAATCAAAAACATATTATGGTAAGTGTTTATGTATTATTTATTAATTAATAATATGTTTAATCGGTTCTTTATTTATTTTGAAGGAAAAATTCCAGAACATATGTGGAGTTATCCATCATGGATAAATCAAACAAAAGCTGCTGAATGTCGTGCAGAAATGTCATCAAAAAATGTAATATATGGTGGATCAGAATCATATCGGCATATGTGTAGATTCAATTCTGGGTTTTTCTTTCAACATCAACTGTTATTACCTTTTGATTATTATTGGAGATTAGAACCTTCTGTTCAATTTATGTGCGATATTGATTATGATCCATTTTTATTTATGCAAAAGAACAAATTAATTTATGGATTTACTATTAGTTTAATGGAATATGAATCTACAATTCCTACACTTTGGGATGCCGTAAAACAGTTTATAGAAGAGTATCCACATCATATTAAGGAGAATAATATAATGAAATTTATTAGTAATGATAATGGAGAAACTTACAATCTGTAAGTAGTGAAAAAAAAAGATAAATTAAATCATTAAAATGAAATACTAATTATTATCTGCGACAAAAGATGTCACTTTTGGAGTAACTTTGAAATTGGTGATTTAAATTTTTGGAGAAGTGATCCATACCGAGATTTCTTTAATCATTTAGACAAGTTAGGAGGATTTTTCTATGAGCGGTATGGCACAATTTTTTATTCTTTAATTTATATACAGTCAGCCCTGGCTATAATCACACTCTTGGCCAAAAAAAAAGGTGATTATAATAATGTTGTGCCTATAATAAGGTCAAATTAATAAGCTGGGTCCTAATAAAAATATAAATTTTATAAATTATGATTATAACTAGTGTGACTTTAGCAAGGGTTGACTATATCTCAATTGTGTAGTTGATGGTAAAATTATTTACTAAATTTTACATTGCCAAATTGCTGCCACAATAAAATACAATTTAATAATTTTTCCATCAATCACATATTCATAATTCGCCATTAATATTACAATTTTTATGTTAAAAAAAAGTTGGGGGGATGCGCCAGTTCATTCAATAGCCGTGGCATTGTTTGCTCAAAAATCAGAAGTCCATTTTTTCAACGACATAGCATATTATCATATTCCATTTCAACACTGCCCGACAGAAAGTGAATATCATGAGATTGGAAGATGTCATTGTGATCCAGGACAAAATTTTGGTATATTCTTATTAATTAATAAGAAGCTATGTTTTTTACAATATATTAATTATTATTCATTTAAAAATTAAACAGATATGGAATGGTATTCCTGTACTCCAAAGTGGTTTGCTACATAGATTATTGTTGTCTTACTTGGATGCTTTTTGGTTATCTCATCAAATTAAATTTTAAAAAATCGAAATTATTTTAATAATATATAAAATTAGTTTAGTGTAAGACATGCATAATTTGTACAAAATTTAGAATAAAAAATATATATTCTATTTTTCTTTTGACAAGAAATGATAGGAAATTATTAACGTATGTCATAATTCATAACAATCTTTTATAAAAATAAATATATATATATAATAACTTATAAATGTATTAGCGAAGATAATATAAATAGTGAAAAAATATTATAAATATACATCCATATAAGAAGTACCTTATTACTTATAGCCACTCAGGTTTAAATTCGGGATCATATGGTACATGTTCTGAAAATATCTCAATGAACTAAAATTACACAGGCATTAAATGTTTGAGTTAGAGCTTTTTAAATTAACACATATAACCAAAAAAGAAATTTACCTCTTGATCAGCTAGAACTTTTGTAACGGCAAAACGTCGATATTCATGAAAAATCGAAGTCAGTGACCATTTCTGTAACTTACGAAGGCATCCTACTAAACAGCCTATTCTATGCTATTCATTATAGATATTTAAAGTTAGTAAGTCTGATTACAGATAAGGAAATAATAATACATGCCCACCTTTCCTTTATTACAATGTATCAATACTGAAAAGAATAAACACAAGTTTTAATAGTAGTATTAATAACAAAAAGTTCTACTAATATGAATATATGTAAGTACCTGGATGATTTCTTACGTCTATATATATTTATATATATATATATGAATTAATATAATGCAAAGTGAAAAGATTTATATTAAATCTTAATTTACCTAAAACTTTAACTAAAGCATTACTAATTTCTTTTTGTTCGATTTCAATAAATGGTTCCTGATAAATAATTTGAACGTTAAATAATCGGAATAGAAAATTTTATTAAAATGAGTATTGAATACCTTATTTCCGTCAATTTTATAATGAAAAACCTGGATATTTTGATCATTTACAAATTGACTCAGTTCTTCATGAACTTCATCCGATGAAAGGTATCTGTTTATTCGTTCGCAATGTAATGAATATAATTAAAATTTGTAGTTTTATTTATTTATTGCATATATGAGATTAAGTCTAACATTATGCTTTTCAATTTTAATTTTTTTAAGAAGGGAAAATTTTTACGATTTGGATGTCCAGAGCGATAAACACCTGGAGCTACCATTGCAAAATTCAAGGGTGGCACCATGATTTTAACTTCATCGTCAGGGCTGTTGGATGGTTTATGTGTTGAAGTATTATTAACATTAGATGAAAGTTCTAATGTCATTTTGAAGGATAAATTCAAAATAGTTTGGTTAATCCATCTCACTTATATAAATTCAATTTAAATGTCACGTATGTGATGTATAATAACTTGTACCAGTCGTTCTACGTATCAATTATCAATACTTAGTCGAAAAATTGATTTAGTAAATTTTTTTTTGTTATCGTTATAATTATCTCCAAATTTCTAACCACGACAAATTAAATTTATTAATTATTCATTTTGAATAAAAAACAGTATGACTCTAAACACCAAGAATGATATCTAATAATATGTATTAGAAAAAGGTTTCAAATCAAAGATAATCCATATAAAAGTTATATCTTATTGAAATGTAATAAACTTATATCACAAAGCTAGGTGTTTAATAAGCACTTTAAATATGGAGCCAGTACATAGTTTCAAATATTATTTCAATAATATCTTTACAAGTATTTAAGGTATTTAAGGGTTTCCAACTTTAGGAAAAAAGTCATCATCTCTTTTTGAATAGCTTTGTTAATAGAATAACCTTATGTCTTCGCAGCGGTTTGTGGTTTTTTTGAACCCAATTTTAGTCATTATGTGATAATAATTTTTTAAAGATTAAGGGGAAAAGATCTTTTTTTATCAAAGATCAAAGTTGTTTTTGAGATCTGCAAACGTTAATGACCGAGATTTTTACTTTACGCGTGCAGGTGATATAAATCAAAAGAAAGATAGCAAAGTTAAAGAACATAAATTTTATTTATCCCGAATCGGTCTGCACGTGCGCAAAAAAAAAAAAAAAGACAGGAATGTTTCTGATATAAAATTTGGTTAGCATTATTGGTTCGTTTAATTATATCAATATTAAATTTTACTTTTTACATTTCTCTCGTTTAGCAGGTTAACGGCGTAGTAATTAGTCATGGTGATCCGTGCATATCGATATAATTGAGACTTAAAAATACTGAGTAGATTCGCAATTTCAGCGGAATTGCACAAGCCCGGACACTAGGGTTCGTGGCACAGTAAAAAAAATTGGTATGCCAAATTCTAGTTTTGATGCCATGCTATATAATATGAATCAGAGTTCTTGGATTTTTCTAGCGGATAAAATAGTGATATTACGACAATCACATATCCAATTCAAAGCAAAATTACCAAAATTGGTTATTTTAATTCTACATATCTATAGAATACTAAAAAAAATTTTATGAGTTTAGTTTGATTGATTTCGTGATATTGCTTGTGCTATTTTAGATGCTAGAAAAATCCAAGGACTCTGATATAAATAGTAATATTTTAAACCATATTGTATTTATTTTTATAAGTTGACATATTCAGTTAAAAATATATTGTAAGTTAATTTAATCTTTATTTTCAAAAAGGATTTTAATTACGATACTTATAAATATTAAATTTTTATTATATTAATTCTAATGGCATGCCTTTTGGTCCTATGGCATGCCATGCCATGAACCCTACTAGACACTCTAGGTTTAATGAACTAATACTTATACATTAATTACGTGTACGTAGTAACAAATACTCGGATGGATTGTAAAATATATCATTAATAATCTATACTAGACTTGACTAGCATGATTACTAATTCTTACATATGCATGCGTATGGTTCCATCAAGCAACGCGTGAAGGAATATCTCTCGTGCTCCACTGACATCTCCATCAATTACATTCTACACTTCTTATATTTTTAATTTTTCTTTCTTCTATATCTTATATGTTTTCACAATTAGAACATGAAAATGTAAGTCTTATCTTGTATGATAATCTTAACAACAATTTCTTTGGCTTTTGGATCTTAGTCTTTGTCCAAACATGAAAACAATCAAGTTAACCAACTTTTGAATTAATTTTTCTACTTTTTCTCTTTATCCCAAAATTGTTAAACTCAGAAATTATCACAATATCAAGTATTTTATAAGATATAATTCATATATTTCTTGTATGTAAGATTATACTATTAAATCTTTTTATTTTTTCCTTTTGAAATTAATAATTTCAATTTATTAATCTTTGAAGATAATTTATTCATTATATATGTTTTCTAACACTCAGATTTATTGTTACAAATTTTCCATAAGTTCTTTTGATCTTTTATATATTTATAAAAAAATTATTCCTTTGTTTTATAATCATAAATAAGTAAATTTAAAATCTATATTAAATATTGTTCTCTGAACACTCTAATCAACACCAGTGTCTGGCACATGCCAGTGTTTGCCAACGCTTGTGCCTGGAATTATTTGACTGATTTCTGGATTTATAAAAAGTTACAAGTTGCTGATCAAATAAATTTTATTTAAAGTAGCTAAAATAAACATTTATCTATTATTTTATTAATTTTCAATTAAATTATTTAAACTATAGCATAGACCAGAGGCCTGCGGAACCTGTGATATAATTTAACAAATTATGTTTTCGATATCAGCAAATTATTTAATTTACTGCTGATTATCATTAAAAGTACGAATTCGTATAAAACAGAAATTCATCTAATAAAAAAAATTGTTGCACTAAAAAAAAAAAAAGAACTTTTATGCACAAATATGTAGGCCATAATATTGTTATTTCTTTAACTATTGAAATATAAATATTTTATTATATTTGCTAAAAATGTTGCCATATTTGCTTAAGAAATACATTTTCTATAATCGAAGCAATGTAGCAAATCACATAATTTTTGCGATTTGTTCCTATCACAACAAATCACAGAATTTACATGTTCTAATATAGATTCTGTAAAAATATCGAACACTTAAAAATTGACATTAACATAGTTACTGGCATTAGCGTCTAGTATAATACCAATGTGTCCAGCATGGGCACTTGCAGATAGGGATGGGTTCAGTCACAAACGGTCACTATTATTCATAGTCAATTTTCTAAATACTGAGATGATTTTTTATTTTTAAGCTTTTAATTAAAGCTGTCTAGAATTAAATTCTGTTCATCCTATCTTATAAGTGAAAGAACGATACTTTCTCTGGAAATCAAAATTTCAAAATTTGTCAACGTATAATCGGTCAATAACCGGTTATAACGTTAACAAATTTTGAAATTCTGGATTCCAGAGAAGGTATTGTTCTTTCCACTTATAAGGTGGGATGAACAGAATTTAATTATGAATAACTTTAATTAAAAGCTTAAAAATAAAAAATCATCCCAGTATTTAGAAAATTGACTGAATAATTGTGACCGTTTGTGACCGAACCATCCACCCCTAGGCACAAAGATGTGCCTTTGTGCTTATAGGCACTAGCACGGCATAAGGCAATAGTGCTCAGCAAAGTGCTCCATGTGTCGCATGGGCATTTGCAGACCTCTAGCTGTATCCAATACAAACTTTAAAGCAGGTACACAGAATTTATGATTTGGGTTCGTTGAGAGCTATCAGTTACACGAAAATTAATATGTAATTGTCCGGAGCGTAGCGGAGGACATTTAATGTTTTACAAAAAGTTTCTGTTTTTAATTACATTCTCGATTAATTCATTAGATATATGGGTCAGTCCCAAATCGGTTCTGTCAGTCCTAAGCAGATTACAAGATTTTAAAATCATCTTTTTTTTTTGCGAGCCACTAATTAAACAAATTTTTAATAGTACTTACCTATTGAGAAATAATGGCAGACCTACTCGAACAAGTAGGGTTGTATCAGTTTTAAATCGGTCCCAAGACCAGTTCTAACCCTTACATTTTGGAAGATTTTGAATTTTTGAGAAGCTTTGCCACATTTTTACAATAAATAAGTACAATTAAAATTTTGTTTAAAATAACTTTAATTAGTGGCTCACGAAGAAAAAATGATCTCAAAAACTTGCAATCTGCTTAGGACCGACAGGACCGATTTGGGACCGATCCATCCCTACGTATGAATCCCAAATGCCGTATGCATCCCAAGTGCCATATGAATTCAAAATATCGTATCGATAAATTAAAATTTATATCTACCCGCTATAGCTATATGACCAATATGGCATTTAATTAATCAATACTACAATCAATATATGTAATTAATTAAATATGTATGAATATACGTAATATATTAATCAATGATGTAATAAAAATAATTTAAACGTAATAAATTTAGTTTATATATTTTCTTGAAATTATTATCTATTAATGAAAACTTTTTTTTACAATGGATTTGAACGAAGATGATTTGGTTCTAGATAATGATCGTTCACAATTGCCTTTATCTGAATTAAATTATAACATCAATCAACTTTTTACATGTCATCCTTCTACTTCTCAACAACTATCAAAACCTCTTCAAAAGCGAAATGAAATTATTCCATCTCAAGAAGTGGTTAGTCAAAATAGCTCATCCGGAAAAGAAAATTTTCTGTCTAATCAGCCTAAAAAAAGACATCGTGGTAGTCCTAAACAAGATCAAATTTGGGATTATGTTAATATTGAAGATCATTTAGGAGATGGGCATTATAGAGCTAGTTGCAGATATTGTGAAATTGTATGGAACTGTGGAAAGCCACAGATACTTAAATGTCATTTAGCATGAGAATGCATAGAAATTTCTTATGAGATTAAAGAAATTTGAAGAGATAATTTAGCAATGGAGAAAAAAATGATCAAAAGGTGAAATAAAATTAAAACTAAATTAGGATTGTTAGATATAATGTTAGAAAAAAAGTAGTGACAAATTGATAATACTATTTTAAAAGGTTGGGTGTGCACTGGGATTCTTTTTGAGATTATTGATAATCTTTTATCATCAATATGTTTAAAATCTTAAATGCTGAATACAATCCACCTTCTTATTATATTCTTTTTGAGTGTATTCTTGATAAAGAAGTAACTAAAGTTGAAAAGTCTATTGATGTTGAATTAGATAATGAGACAAATCTAATCTTAAATAATAAATTTATTATTTTTTTTTTGAATAAAAAAATACTAATATTTTAATAATTATTAATATATTTTTTTTAGTACTTGACAGGTGGACTGCACCAACAAGTGCATTATTCTATAATTATATAATTACAATCTCTAATCATTGTGAACTCTTATACCAAATTAAAGATTACTTAGCTATATCACAAACCAGAAAATTTTTAGTCAAAGAAATTAATAGTATCTTAAATGAAATTGGTATAAAAAAGTTCGCTATAATTGTCACTGATCATGGTTTCAATATAAGGTGAACACAATGATTAGTTAATAAATAATTTAATTTTATATTTGATATATGATATAGTATACATGCTATCAGCTTAATAGCATCTGATTTATCTGAAACAGATGAAATTAAAGATTTAATTAAATAATGTGAAGTAATAGTAATTTTTTTTCATTGTTCTTTATTAGCAAATGGATATTTAAAAAAAGAATTAACAGTTATAATTATCAAAGAAGATAAGCTTAAACCCTATTTTAAAACCTGGTAGGGTTTTTTTTACATGACTATAGATTTTTTAATTCATATATAGCAAGTATTTGACTAAGTAAATTTATAAAATATATAAATTAAAATTTTAATATTTTAATATTAATATATATATATATATATTTTAATATTTTTAGCTTATTAATAATTATATGATTATGATTTCTAATAAGACTGCTCTGAATTTAATTCAAAATTATGAATTTTTTAATCAATGTTGTTATCTGTCAGCAATATTAAAATCTATAAAAGATATGGTTAATCAATTAGAAAATTAGTATGCAATTATTGCTGATTGCTATATACTATTAATTAAAATTATAGCAATTATAAATCATCTTCTAAATACTAATTTATTTAAGTCTAAGGCTGTAAAAATTTATAATTTATAGTTTAAGGAATTTGCAACACTATTATATCAGTTTACATACTATTTGCATCTATTATATCAAAATAATTATTATATATATATATACATATATATAATTTCAATAATATAATATTTAATTCTATATTTCAATATATTTTTAGGTATTGAATTAAAAAAAGGTCAATTTTATCAAATTTGTAAAACAACTACTACAATATGACAAGAATTAGGTTATAATAAAACATTATGTAAAATTTATTAACTGAACTTCGTACCTATAAATGTAAAAAGAAACTTTATATTCTAACATTTAAAAAAAAAAAAAAAAATCATTAAAATGATGACTTAGTATTGACATACAAAAAGATTTATTAGCTGAACTAGTTATTAAAATCTTCTCTATTCTACCATCACAAATCATTTGTAAATAAAATTTTTTAACATTAAAATAGATATTTAAAGATCGCAAAACAAAACTTAATATTTTTCACTTAGAACCAATAACAAAAATTTGATCATTTTGTTATATAAATATTAGAAATGCATTGAATTTCTATAATAAAGAATTACTAAAATACAATCTTAGAAACAGTATAAATAGATCGATAATTAATTTTAGTCAGTTAGAATTTGAACAATTTGAAGAATTTTCTGATTCTTTCGAACCTATTTCTAAATCTTGCAATATCAATTTATAATCAAATGACATGAATTGTACTAATTTGTTAATTTCTAAAACAATTGATCTTTTAAACCTAACCTTTATTGAAAATAGTAATTCATTTATTGAAAATCAACATATTATATCAAACCATAATGCTTAACAAGTAGGCTCAGAAAATCTTAATTACAATGCAGCAAATTTAGTAACACAAATTTTCAATGAAGAAAGTAATGAATAATAAAAAAGCAATCAAATATATATTTAATTATGTATTGTATAAATAAAAATTTGTAATTGCAATAATAAAAACAAGTTATATATAAAAATAAATATATTTACAATATCAATATAACAAGTTACAACAAGTTATGACAAGTTTCAACATATAAAATTGAATTATAACATATGTAAAAAAGTTATAACATTAATAATTAATTCGACATATACGCAAGTTACAGTATACCATAACTTAAAGCAAAGAGTTATAACTAGTTATAACTCAGTTACATTATGACATATCCCAATGCTTTAAGTTCCGCCTGCACCTCTAGTGTGTACATAGATTCATATTTTCATTTTCTATATAAATCTCATTATACCACTGATGTACACCCTTACCTTATGTGCCGAACTAAAATTTATTATACTAGGTATTACAGCTGTTTTCATAAATTCTGAAACACCTGATAAAAATCGCCGAATGATTTTTCGGCTGATCCAGTTAAGTAAATGATTTCGGCAATTTTAGCATAATAGATTCGATAAAATTGATATACATACTGATACGTACGTAATTTAAAATCAGATGACTAATTAAAATATTACAAGACTACATACATAAAGTACGAATATTTCTGGTTGAATACGATAGTATGACTCTTTCAAAGAACCTTTGCTGGAAAATAATCAAAAAAAATTTGGAAGGCTTATCATTTCGAAAGATTGTCAAACAATTGGGTGTTAGCATATCTTCTATAAGCCGAGTTCTTAAGCACTTCCAAAAACATGGTTGTATTGAAAAGCTTCCATCGCTTTTAGGAAAACCATGTTCACTAAACATAAACGATATAAAATATCTTAAAGCTTTAATGAAGGAAAAACCTGACTGGTATTTATATGAATTACAATTCGAAATGGAACTTTGGTTAGGACATAGCATTAGTCTTGCAACAATTTGGAGAGCAATACATTGACTTGGATATATACATAAAAAAGTAACATTTCATATATATACATATATATACATATATATGTTTATTTTATAAATATATTAAAATTTCGAATTTTATAGATTTCAAAACTTGCAAAAGAAAGAAATGAAGTTGATAGAAATGATTTCGTTTTATGAATGTCACAATACATACCAAGTCAGTTGGTTTTTTCAGATAAAAGTGCTTATGATAGAAGAATGTTATCATGTCGTTATGGTTGGAATTTTTCAGGATTGCGTGCTCGAAAATATACATTTTTTATTCGAGGAAAACGACTCACTATAGAAGGTGCATTATGTATTAATGGCCTTTTAGCATATTGCATGCAAGAAGGTACTATGAATTTTAATGATTATGAAGATTTTATTGAACATGTCTTAGTAAGAATTTTATCAATATATGAAAATGTAATACGTAGTATCAGATATTAATTTTATGTATATACGTATGTATGTAATAAATTTATAGTTGCCAAAAATGAATCCATTTCCTGAACAGTATAGTGTATTAGTTTTAGATAATGCATCTATATATAAAAGTCAATATCTGCGAGATCTTTGTGAAGAAAAAGGTGTTCGATTAGAATTTTTACCAGCATACTCGCCAGATTTTAATCCGGTAAGTAATATCTAATAAATATATATTCTATGTATAATAATTCAATTATTTATATTTACTATAGATAGAGCAAACTTTTTTTTATATAAAAAATTATTTGCGACAAAATAAGGCTTGGGCAGAATCTATTGAAGATCCTTTTGACGTTTTAGATCTTGTTTGTATGACAATTGGTAAACAATTAGCACACGCATGTTATCAGCATGCAGGATATATACAATAAATTTACTTGTGGCTTAGAATTATTTTATGGTATTTGTATAATATGATATGTATACATATAATTTTATTTTTACGTATTATGGTCTATCTTTGGTTTCGCCATTTCATTCATCCTACATATCCAAAAAAGTTAGAAAGGGTACTATCTGAATTAAAAATCATTTCGTATGAATTAGGCCTGCTTAGTATGTTCATGACTCTGTAACTTAAAAGTAGTACAATAACCATCTGATCAATGGTTTAAGTATTATATGCTGGTAGATATAAGACTCTACCACTATATAGCAATACAAGGACCTTAGTGAATTGATATAGAATCTGCTTAGTATGATTGTATAATGATGCCCGATCAACATTTTAACTTTTAGTCTGCTTAATATAATCGTGGCTTAGTGACTAAAAGCAGCGCAATGATCACTTGATTAATGGTTAACTTTTGCTGAAACAAATTATATTGGTCATGGATTGAGACTACCTTAATACTGGCCAGGCTAAATGATTAATGCAGTTAAACGATTAATATTTAAGGAAATTTTAGGCAGTTCAAATCCCTACATAGTATAAGAATCTTATTTGCAGCTCAATGACCTTATAAATTAAAATTGACGAATAATAACGACCAGGGCAAAAAATACCTATTTATTTGCCGGCTACTCAAAAAGTAACATTTTTGATTCATATATACTAAGTCCTATTGGCTAAAAAAAAATTAACATAGCCAATTATTATAATAATTAGATACATATATATTTCAATCGGATGTATCACACTTTAAACAATGGGCATCGGTGCAGTAAATAGCCGGTAAATAAGTAGGTATTTTTTTGCCCTGATAATGACATTGATAAATAGAATAACACTTTATATTAAAATTTTTTATTTCTTTGAAGACTGTAATATTACAAGACTTTGTTCATCTTGCCAAATTGTGAAACCAGTGTACAAGCCATGGAAATAAAAGCAAAAAATGAAAATATGAGGATTGAATTTTTTAGATGATATTCACAAACAAAAAGAGAATGCTATAAATCCAAAGAGTTTGAATACATATATAGTTTATGAAACCTTATGAACGTTGAAGGAGAAAGCAATATGTATGTAATATGCTAAAAGGATTACTTATACAAGAGCCAGTGGATTTTAGTAGTGTAACCGTTGTTGAGAGAGCTTAATAGAATTATGTGGAATGAAGGCCAATTTAACCCAACGGTGTACGGGGAGATAATGATAAACTTAGAGAAATGAAGGGAGTCGTTTATACTGTTGGAGGTCTATTAGACAGTATGACACTATGAAGCGAAGGATTTAATATTAGGGGAGGTGATAATGAGGGATGCAACTACAGGTGATGCTGTTAGAGATATCTCAATAAGGATAGTGAGATAAAAGCGAATGATAATCAAGTGATGCCAGGATAACTTTAAAGTTCACATAAGGGATTAACAGAGTTGAATAACTAATCATAAGTCTCGTTCTCTACCACAATTCTCGCAAGTCACTAAGGTGAATGGCAATATCTGATTCCTCAAACGTTCTAGAATCTGAGTCTTAATAAGCCAAGTCGAAGTTACAAGTCAATTCAGTCTGTCGAATTGAGTCTCAAAAGGGTTCATTAAAGTTACAAGTCAAATTCAAAGACAATACACAAGGGAATATTCAGATAAGTATATATTTTATTCAAGCGATAGTGGAATGATTTATAAGATAGAAAAAGTTATCAAAAGTTATAGAAAGAATTATCGAAAGTTATGATTAACAAAGTTATGCTTTATTGCTTGGTATGATTGGTCTTAAATATATTTTAGATTTTGGGAGTATTTACATAACTACAGAAGCGACTACACTACTACTGGGATGCTTACACCCCCACTGGGATGTTTACACACCCATTTCCTAGTCATTCTTGTGTGATTATGCAAGTGGGCCACAGTTCAGGTTCAAATGGCTGTGTTTGCAACCTCACGGTCACATTTACACATCTTGAATAACAGTCATATGATTAAGCCACCAAGCTAATCCATCATTACCATTTTAGTATAAGTTATGAAATATTCAAAAGAAATTAATGAATATACTAAAATTGGGCATTGTTATCAGAATAGATGGGTAACACAACTAAACTATGTACATGTGGCAAGGTTACCAGCTAAAATATGGATGTATAACAAAAATAAAGAAATTAAAAATTTAATTCGTTACAGTAGTAGCAAAAATAGTACTAGTGATATTACAACAACCACATAACTTATTTAATTCTACAGATATCTATAGAATTAAAATAAACCAATTTCAGTCAGATTTGTGGTTGTCATGATATCGCTAGTGCTATTTTTGCCATTACTAAAATCTACTGGCTCTGACTTGTACAAATTCAACTAGCCACGTATTAATCTTATTTGTCATACCCTTATTGAAAAATTATTGCCAGTACAGTTGCATCAGTTTCAATTCTTTCTGTTTAAATGAATATTGCTATTGCGGTATAAAGAATTCAAAACTAAATTGGCTACACGTAGATTAAAATGTGTAGAAGTATTTAACCAATCATCGATTGAACATATTTTTGTTCATATTTTTTTAAAAACAAATTCTTGTTATGCGAATATCTTATTAATCTTCTCAGGAAGATAGACGCATTATTTTCTAGAAGGTTTGTTATTATGTCATGGTTCAAAATTTCTAAATCTTATATTATATTAATTTAGATACACCGAAATTTTTAATATTCTTTGTCATGGAAGCTAAAAAAACTTATGAAAAAATATTCAACATCACTGTAATTAATTATACACAAGTCAATTTAATGATTGATATAGTAAATTCAGAAAACCAAAATATAGGAAATGAGGAATCGAGTACTAAAGATAACGAATCCAAACCTGAAATTTTGAGTACAGAAAAATTCTACATGAGATATAAAAAAATTTTTTTATTATATTTTTATGATTAAATATATTTATTAATTATTAATTTTATATATTTTATATGCTTGATTGTCTTGAAAAGTCTAATAATTTTCTCAAACAAAAAAATTAGTTCAAAGTATTGAATCAAATTTTAAATCTATTCAAAAAATGGTAGATGATATTAAAGATTTATAACAAGCAAAAAAAACCTGAAATGAATATAATAAAAACACCTTTTATTAGTAGCATTAAATTTAAATTTAAAGCTTTATACATGTATTAAGTAGTATTTGAATTTGACTATAAATATTTGAATTGAATGTAATTTAACTTAAAATTTGTAGCAATAATTAAATGAATTCTAATCAATTGAATAAATATATAAAAAAAAAAAACTTCAATTAATAATAACAAATATAAAAAAAATATATGTGAAATAGTAAGTTTATATTAAAAATTAAACTAATTAATCAAATAATTCATCAAATTTTATATCAATATCCTCTATATCTATCCAAATATTAGCATGTTCGTCTATAAAAAGTTTACTTATAATTTGCTCAGGTAAATAGTTTTTGCTATCAATATTTAATGATGATTTGATAATAAATCATTTTCCTTTTTTTTTTTTTTTAATATTAATGGTGAGGCCATGCCTCTATCTTTATTAAATATTTATTTGAAATTTTTACATAAAGTATAAATTTACTATTAAAAAT